>PVIH01003401.1:7474-161576 GCA_004025045.1 Sigmodon hispidus
GCTCCTCCCCCCCCAGGTTACTCCCCCTCCCCCAAGTCTCTCGAAGTGCACCCTCATCTCAGTCTTTTGGACCTTTCTCCTTGGATGACTCATGGGTACTTTTAACTCAGGATATCTAAACTTAACTCATTTCCTCCCTAATTATCTCTTACTTCCTTTCCCACTCCAAAGCCCTCCACCCCTTCTATCAGCTTTTCCATTTTGTTGGTTGGCTGGACAGTGACTCTGTCATTAGAACCAGAAATCTGGGACCTTCCTCCTCTTTAGTCAACCCCTTGGTTTAGTTAGTAATTAGTTGCTGTCATTTTTAATAATGTAAACAATGGGTCATTTTATTTATGTTTTTTGGGGAGGCCAGTGTCTTGATCTGTTGCTCAGGCTGATCTGATGGTCGTTGTGTATGTAGCTCAGGCTGGCTTGATGGTTGTTATGCACCTCATGCTGGCCTCGGATGGCCTGCGTCTCACAGTAATCCTGCTTTAGCCTTCCGTGTTACTGAGATGACAAGTACGCACCACCACAGCCCATTGAAAAAGATTTTAAAGCCATCCAACAACACTTAGCTGTCCAGGCTTTTGAACACTGTAGTCATATTTTGTACTGGATACAGTTAATGTAGGCAGTTGTCAAAAAATATTCTAATTTTCATGACATGTTGGGGGTATATAAGAGGAATTTAGGGTTCAGAGAGACTCAATATAGACACAACATTACAGGAAAGTATATTGGAGTTGGGATTCAATATACTTTGTGGGTCCCCCCACTCCAAACTCCAAAGCCTCGCCTTTGGCTCTGCCCATGCTGGCTTGCTTTGTTCTCTTAATGCCAATGTTTTAGGCTTCTCTCAGGTAAATTGAATTTGAGTTGGCAACTAGGTCTCACTCACGTTCTCATCTGCCAAGGTACAGCTTGTCTTCCAAAGTTGGTATGGCTCGGACGTGGTCTGCTCTCTCCCAAATGGGTGTTGGAACTTGGTTCCCATGGAACAGTGTTGACAGGTGAGATGGTAAAAAGTGGTTAGTGCATGGCTTCAAAATGAGTTCTGCCCCCTAAGAATGTGTCATAAATTGAATATTTGTCGCCTTGTCCTTCTGCTGTCTGCCCGGATGCTGCCACACACTTGTGGCCCTTCCAGCTTTCCCAACTCCGAACTCAATACACTTTTTTTCTTTTGTAAATTATTTTCTTGGGTATTTTGTTATAGCAACTCAAAACAGATAAAGTTGTGATGTTAGGGCAACTGTGGTCTGTGTTGCCTATGGCCCCTTCTAGATTCCAGCTCCGGCTCCTATAGCTGTGAATTAGCCACATGGCCTGAGACAAGGAAATGGGACAGGCTTTCTTTCCTAGCGGGGTTCTCCTGAAAGTGAAATGGCTTGAGGGAAAGTACCTGGAAGCCCAGTTTGTGGGAGCTGATAGTTGGCCAGCAGTAAGCTCTCTTCTTTAATGGCTGTGTGTGAGGATGTGAACCTCCCAGATTTCCGTGTTCACAATGATGTGATGATTGATCAGTCATGTGTAGGTAATAAAGGCAGGAAAGACTTATGCAACGACCTTATTAATAAAGACAGTATACATAGAACTAGTTTCTGTTATTACTTCTTAGGAACACTGTTCTGAGAGCAGAATAAAGTATGATCCCCAAACTCAGGATAGGTAGGTACAGGCAGGCACATTCTCTCAACTTTTTTTCTGTTCTGTTGATCTTGGGAGAATAGGGGAACCCTTAGCTTCCACTCTCCCATCACTCTGAGGGATAATCATTTTTTTCCTTTCATATTTTCTCATTACATTTTGATAAAAATGGTTGGCTAAGAAAAAGGCCCCAGCTTGTTACTGTGGGGTTTTGCCATTAACTTGAAGTCTTGGCCCTACAAAAATTGTTCTTAAATTGTGGTGTGATGCTATATATATATGACTGGTAGCTTTAACAGAACATGTACCTGATGTTCTTCATAGGCCCTGGTAAGAGACAGGTTAGTTATCAGAAAATAAAAATTTTAACAAATTAAAAAAAAAAAAAGTTAAAATTTCAACAACAAGAAATTAAAAAAAAAAAGAAAGTGAAAATGTCAGATTTAATAGGCTGCCCTGCCCCATGATGAAGTGATTGGGGAAAAATTTAAGTGACAGGAGAGGGAGTGTCTATGGTAGTGGCCCTCAGGGGTACCCAGAAAATCTCAGCATCATGTTCAGCTTGGGATCTTTAGAGTCAGAAAAGTCAGCTACTCCCCAGACTTAGGAAGCAGAAACTCCCAGACCAGGTCCCAGCAGTCTGCCTCAGCATATACCTTCAGGGGATTCTGATGCATTCCGAACTAGGGTCTCAAAGCTAGCAGAATCAGCCTAGAGGCTTGGGGGTGGGGGTGGGGGGAGTAGTGAGGGGAGGGGGGATGTGTGAGGAGGAACTAGAACTGAGGAATAGTGGTCCTGATGGCTTAGCAGACCACTTGAGGAGGTCAGGAAGACATGGAGGCTTTGTGGCTGGTGGGCCAAATAAGGTAGAACTCAGAGCAGGAACCTTGATCCCAGGGTGTGGGGGAGAAGGGTCTACTTTGGAACATGCATTGTTGGCCTTGCCAAGGTTGGTGCCGTCATGGACTATGGTTGTAGTGTTGGCAGAACAATGGAGTAAGATCTGTGAGCTGTCTACCCAGAGGCAGCAGTAAGTGGCTTCAGTAAAGGGACACAGAGGAGAAAGCATCTGGGGTTATAGCATCCAGGGCTGGGCTGGTGGAGGCATTCACTTATGAAGGTAAATGTCTTTCACAGTCCTGGGGATGTAGGTTTACACTGACCCTTGCTATAGGAACAGCACCAGGGGTTTGCAGGGATGCTGTCTATAGCCTCGTTTCGTAGGACTAGAGGCTTCCTGCCTCTGCCATTACGTTTTCATCTAAGGCCTTGTGGTGTAAGGCAGGGTTCTAGTAGGTGACTTATCCCTAGAAGAGAAGAATGAGGAGGAAAAACAAAGGTGTGACCTGGAGCTGGCTGCTGAGGTTGTCCCCATCTCCGTTTGTCTGGTGAGAACTGCTGTTTCTGGGTATGGATGTTTCCATGGCTACTGCTTCCAAACCCATCTCCGGGCCGTGGAGTCAGGTGTCTAATAGCATTACAGTAAGTACAGTGAGGAGATGGTTACAAGAACGGTCTGTTAGGGGTATCAATGGGAGATGAATGTGATTTTACACTTCCCGGAGAGTCATCAGAACCTTGTAATGTGAGCTTCGTGATGTTTGTGAACAGACAGAAAGAATTTGGTTTGGAAAGTTTTAGCCCACTGAGGTTTGCCCCATCCTGACTTTGTTGCAGACATGTTTTGCTGTACCAGAGAAGCTTTGCTGAGTCTGAAGTACCAAGTACATCTGTGCAGCATCTTTATAAGTAGAACCACCTCAGATTGGCTCGCTCCCATGTTCACAGTCATTCCAGAAACATGTGTCCTGTTTCCCACTGGGCTTTAATTGGGCTTCCTTAAAGAAAGGCATGTGGACCACACACTGATATTTAGGAAGTCTTTTTGTCCTATTTTGGAAATTAGGTTCTGGATATCCAGATCTCCACACCCAAAGTGATCTCTGTGTGTGTGTGTGTGTGTGTGTGTGTGTGTGTGTATGGGGGGTGGGTGTTTGCACAGTGCTCCATCACAATGCTCATCTTGTTCCTGAAGTATAGGCTATGCCTCATACATGTTCAGAGAGGTGATGACAGATTCAGTGATCAAAAGTTTCAGTGCAGACTTGCTAAGAGTTTGATTGAACCTTTCGCTGAGTTTCAAGGAAAAAAAAAAAAAAAAAAAAAAGGAAAAACCAAACTCCAGACCATATGTATGTGGAATGCAGCATGCCTTTAGATTTAAAGTTCAAACTGAATACATTTTCTTTTTCATTTTGAGACAGAGTCTCATGTAGCCCAGGCTGGTCTCAAACTCCCTATATAGACAAGGATAACCTCAGACTTCTGATTCACCCTCATGTCCCTAGTGCTGGGGCCCGGCTTGTGCCACTTCACATTGCTTGTCCAGTGTGGGGGTTGAACCTGGTGCTTTGTGCATGCTTGATAAGCAGTTTACCAATTGAGCTACAACCCTGACCGCCCCCAAATTCAGAGGCTTGATTCAGATTTTCTGGGATTTCCAAAAATAGTGCTTGATATCTCCATACACAGAAATCATTCTATGATGCAAATTTAGTTGGGGTGGTTTTTACTGTTGGCTTGGATTTGGCTGCCTAGTTCATTCAGAGTCACCACCCAGAACTTTTAGCATTGCTCAAAGCTTGTATCTTTTCTGGAAAGTTTGGTAGCTGCTGCCACAGCAGACATTGGGACTCAGACTTAGGTAATTTTATTAATCTAGGAAAAGCCTGATGCTCCAGCAGCTGCTACTGTAGTTCAAATCACACAAACAAAAGCCTTCTCGGTTACTGGAGAACATGAGAAACGGGTGCTGCCCAGTGTGAATCCATGAATGTTAGACTCTGAGTCATTGCTGTCTTTCTACGGGGATCTCCTGATTTAGGGTGTGTAGCTGGGGAATGACCTGACTGTATCCTGGCAGTAGTGGGAAGGAGAGGCTAGCCTTGGGGTTACACCCTTCCTGGGAAGTCCAGTGTTAGCTGAGAATGTGTGGTTGCCGGGCTTAAATGCTTTGTAGAGTCAATGAGACAAAGCCAGTGTGATGGTGCTCTCCAGGAATCCCTGTGCTCAGGAGGCAGAGGCAGATGAATTGCTGCACAGTGCAGTCTGGTCTTCAGAGTTCTGTAGTGGGATCTCTGTCCCATCTTCTCCACTCCACCAACCACCCCACACCCTTGTAAACACATAGGAAACAGTGAAGCCAACAGTACATATAAAGTAACACTTGAGGAAGTTCATTTGACCCATGTATGAACTCTGGTGTTTCCAGTTTGTATGTTGTCTTTCTGTGTGAAAGGTGGTCTTCCCCCTGCTCTCCATGCTGGATGTATGCAAATGAGTTAGTGATTTGCCAGTGATGAGTGTTTTGTACATAGAAGTTTTATAGGCTGCTGGAAATCCCCCCCATGGTATGTGACACTTGACTGCTAGCAGTGGTGTAGTTGAGAAGCATCCAACCACTTGTGTGTGACCATAGCGGATCTCTGCTTAATTTTCTGGATTTCTGGCTTCACAGGTGGGATAAAGCTGAGCTACTATTTGTTTTTAAGTGCCTGAGATACTAGTAAAGCCTTCTGGTGTGTAAGCTTTGGAATCTTTGAATAAATGAAGGCAAATTAATTTGGGTGGATGGATGTATGGGCATTAATTTACCAATCTTTTGCCTTTGCTTCAGTCATGAAAGCCAGCGACAAAACTCTTAGAAGTTATAGACTTTTGTACTATGCTGCCAGATGTAGAATATTATTTTTAATCATCATTTTCTTAGAAACTGCCACTCTTATCAGACTTTCTGCTTTTATTTAAATGTTAAGGGCATATTATTGCATCTGTTGCTTTTTAAGTATTTTTGGTAATAGTGTTTCAATATAATTAGTTTTCTTTGTAGTCGTATTTTCTATTCAAACATTCAAAAATCATTCCAGTAGAGAGTCCAGATTGCTGAAACAGCCCATGACACCTTTGCATCTTTCACATCTGACTTTGAGACTGAATTTGTAAAATAATTTGATAGCTAGGTTTTTGACATTAAAAAAAAAAAAAAAACAAAAACAAGAAAACAAGTCAGGGGCTGGAGAGATAGCTCAGGGGTTAAGAGCACTGACTGTTCTTTTGGAGGTCTTGAGTTCAATTCCCAGCAACCATATGGTGGCTCACAACCATCTATGATGACATCTGGTACCCACTTCTATATACTATATCCATAATAAATAAATATTTAAGAAAACCAAAAACCAAACAAACAAACAAAAAAGCAAGTCAGCTTGGCCTTGGTAGTGAACACCTTTAAATCCCTGCACTCTGGAGGCTGAGGCTTGAGGCTGTAAGATCTCTGTGAACTCAAGGCCAGCTTGGTCTACCTGAGTTCCAGGGCAGTCATGGCTACACAGAGAAAGCCCGTGTTAGTTTTCACTGCTGCAGAAGCTTGCCTCTCTGCCAAAGCATCATCATCATCACCTGGCACCAAATGCCTTTCCACAGTCGGCCATGGAACATGTATACCCTTTGAAGGTGCCTGTCAGGCACAGCTCATTCTCTTTGTCTCTCGTCTCTCTTGTCTCATGCACCTCATTGTCTCTTTGTCCCCTTGTCTGCCTGCATCTCTCAAGTCCCCCCTCCCCCAAAAAAAACCCCTCTGTTCTGTGTGGCGTGTTTGCTTCATGGCATAATTGACAGGGCCTGCCCAGAGGTACCCACTGTTTTCTTGCTTTTTATTTATCTTTTCACCCTGTCTCAAAAACAAACAAACAAACAAACAAACAAGCAAACAAACAAACAAAAAAACCCCACAAATACAAGTAAACAAACAAAAATCCCCAAATCAAACAAAATACACTTTGGTATGTTTGACCTTTGTTTCTTGGCATGACGTAGCATTGACTTTGACTCTTCTGGAACTCTGGTGATCCTCATTTGGGGGCTGTTGGGTCCAGTAGGAAACAGAGTCATCTTGTATGTCTGTGATCTTTCTGGCTCTGGTGGTGGTCCTTCTTAAAACTGATTTAAAAAAAATACGTATATGGGTGTTTTGCCTGTATATATGTCTATGCACTACAAGCATGCCCGGTATCCTTGGAGGCCAGAGAGGGTACTGGATCCTGTGGGACTGGAGTTATAGATAGTTGGAGTGTTGGGAACTGAACCTGGATCTTCTGGAGGAGCAGCCATTACTCTTAACCAGTAAGCCATTTGTGCAGCACAAGACTGTAAACAGACGTTTCCTGTCTCGACCACCCAGTCCCAAGTAAGCACACAGAGGCTTCTATGAATTGTAAATGCTCAACCAATAACTCATGCTTATTATCAACTTATTTTAAGTTAACCCATATTCCTTATTTATTCTCTGACACATTTACGACTATGGCACATTCATCTCCTCCCTCTGGCTGGCTATGGCTCCTGACTCTGCCCTTCTCCTTCCCATCACCCTCAGCATAGCTTTCCCATGTAACTTCCTGCCCAGCTACTGGCTTGTCAGCTTTTTATTAATCAGTGAGAGTAATTCATATTCGTAGTGTAGAAAAGGATTGTTCCACATAAACATTTCTATAACCAGATGTTTACGGGCATTCTAAGAGGCTACCTGTCCTTAATCCAAACTGACGTGGCCTTCATGAGAGAGAGAACAGCTGTGCCCACTTAAAAAAGTCTTTCCTGGTCCAGCTGAGGACTGTAGACAGGTCTTCCCAGAAGGACTGAAAGAGGAGGGTCTTGGGGGAAGCCGCTTGAGTATTCAGCCGCCCCTGCTGGCCATTTGTGTAGAATTCTGCCTTAATTCCTTAGGGCCTCTTCTAGTTGTTTTGGGGGTGGTGGTGGCTGAAACAGATGGATTGGGGAAGACTTAGAAGGGTTTTATCTGTGGGGCTCCGAGGAGGTCAGTATCCATGCAGGGTGGAGACTGTCTAGTGTGTCTACTTTCAGGTTACCTACTAAGCCCAGGGCTCGGGTCCGATTTGTACTTTGGCTTCTGGTTGGAACCTTCGGAGGAAGTCGGAGAATCGGGAGATATGAACAACACTCAGAGAAGGAATTTTAGTAGAGGTGGTCAAGAAGTTTCCCCTGTAAATGGTGCAACGAGGGAGGCAATGCGGTGCCTGCTGCTGCTGGCATCTTTATTTTTTATTTTACATGCATTGGTGTTTTGCCTACATGTGTGTCTGTGTGAGGGCGTTTGATCATCCAGAACTGGAGTCTCAGAGAGCTGTGAGCTGCCATGTCGGTGCTGGGAGTTGAACTTCTGGAAGAGCAGCCAGTGCTCTTCCCTGCTGAGCCATCCCTCCGGACCTCTGGCAGTTGGTACTTGCTTTAGACAATAGGTATAATGTGCCCTGGGGCAGGATTTGATTCAGCTTCACTACCTACCTACCTTCACTACCTACCTACCTTCCTTTTTCTTTCTTTGCTTTTGTATTTCAAGATAAGGTTTTTTTGTTTTTGTTTTTTGTTTTTTGTATATCCCTGGCTGTCCTGGAACTCTTATTCATGTTGGCTTCCAACTACCTCCTGGGAGTAAAGTTGTGCATCAGCACCGCCTGGCTTCCCTACTGCACTTTAAATGCAGGCATACCCAGACTTACTCTAGAGCCAATGTCCAGTGGTAAAACCCTACAATGTTATTAGATCGTGTAAAACTGCCTGGAGAACATAGGAGGGCATCAGGCCGTTCCTTGCCACAGGTCCTACATTCAATGAGTGTTAACCGATGAAAGTGGAATGTGAACTGGTGCCTACGTGACATAAATGTCTCTGTTCCACATGTCCTCCACTGGCAAGCTGGCCCACTTGTCAGTGTCTTCCCTGTGTGCACAGGTGAGCTCTAAGACCTCCACCTTTAATATATATTCTGTTGCATAAAGCCTGTGGGCAACAACACTAATTGGAAGTAACTCTGGCTTGTATGTCTAGAAAATCCCAGGGGTGGAACAGTAGTTACCTCAGTGGAGGCAGCTTCTTTTTCAGGATAGATTTGAGACATAGGATGCTGCTTCCTCTTTCTCCCTTATAATCTCTTTGAAAAATACGTTTTATTTTGGCCAAATTTGTCTTTATTCTGATTTGTTCATCAAGATCTGGGAGAGAGAAGGCACAGGGACCTCATGGCCAAGGCCTGGAGCTATTTGAATCAGTCTGGTGCCTGGATAGGCAACAAACAAGGCTGTGTCACGTGCCAGCTCTGTGGCAGGCCTGTTTGTGCCCCTGCAGAGTGGCCCCAAACGGTAGTTTGAAGATCTGATGACTTTACACATGTGACACACTCAGAGCTGAGCCCAGCATATGTGCTAATGTGCTGGCTGCATGTTAGAATCATCTTGGAAGAGGCTGAAAAAAAAAATTGGTCTGAGTGTGATGGTGCACTGCTTGGATGAATTCCCATCCATCCTGGTCTATGTATCGAGCTCCAGGATAACAAGGATTAGGTAGAAAGACCCTGTCTCAAAAAACTAAAAAACGAAAAAGGAAGAAACCAACAGAAACCCAAAACACTAAATGGAGAATTTCAGTCTCCAGGACTAGAGAGATGGTTGACTGGTTAAGAGGACTGGCCACTCTTGCAGAGGACCATGTTCAGTTCCCAGCACAGACAAGGCAGATCACAGCCATCTAGGAGATTGGACACGTTCTAGTCTCCACAGACACTCACAGGCATAAACAGAAAATAAAATTAAATGAAAAGCAAACAGAATCCCCAATGCTCTCATCCTAATGAAATTAGGGCATGTGGAGGTTATGACCTCCTTAGTAGTCATTGCCAGTTCCTAGCGAAGGGGAAAAAGGACTTTTGAGGTCTTTTATTCTGGAGCATTAAGTGAAAGACTCATCTGTCAGCTACATAAGCAAGAGATTTTTCTGTAATGAATAGCTGCCTTTCACGGGGCATCTTTGAAGTTGTCTGACCCTTTTTACTTTGAGGCCAGATGCGGTGCAATTTATAAAATTTAATTTCTTTAGATTTTTAATACCAGACTTCATCCAGCTGGTGCTGATTGATTACCTGCCTTTTAACACTTTTTTTTGAAGAGTGTCTTCAGGCCTCTTCCCTTTTCCTACTAAAAGCTGATCACCCACACCTCAGCCTTCCCCTCTGAGGCCTTCCTTTCTTATGGTGATGGTTTGTCCACTGCTGTGATTTACAGCGGAAATATGAACAAGAAATAATTTCTTCTCAAAAATTGTAGCACCCACTGATGGAAGTGACTTGAACAAAGCCCAGCCCAGGGGGTCAGGAACCAGTGTTTCCTGTGGCCAAGGGAAAGGTGGAATGCTTTCTTTCACATTGTATGTAGGACCTGTTCTTTACTCAGGGAGTTGATGGCTAAGGAGGGAGGCAGCTGAGGTGAGATGAAGATTGTAGCCCCTTTTGAAACAAAAACCTAACGGGAAGGGAAAGAGCGAGTGTGTCTCTCAGAGATGGTTCTTATGGAGATAATCTGAGGAGGGAGTTGGATCTCCAGGGAAGACTCTGTAGCCTGTGTGTCTTCTCCACAAAGCTCTGTGAGAGGTGCTGAAGCTTCAAGACTACAGTCTCTATTCAAGTCTTGGGACGTCTTCTCAGTTTTTGATGTTATGGTCAGTGTTGGCATTCGTCAAGGCCACCTTGACTGGATCTCTGCGTACTATAGCTCCATCCTCTTGTAAAGCCTTTTTTTGGGATCCTACTGTGCTCTCCTTATCTTCCTATCTCCCCCTCTCTCTCAGTGAAGATTTTGAAGGGAGCTTCTCAGTGCCCAAGCTTAGGTCAAGTCAGTTCTGGGTTCAAGTTCCAGTTCTACCTTTACTGGTCCTGTGAGTTTTAACCATCATCTGGAATGGTTACAGAACCAAAATTTAAAATCTCTTTAAAATAGCCAGGGTTGTTTCAACGTCTTCATTAGCTTGTTTGTATGGCATTTGTGCTTTGATGTCTGGGATGTGACATTGCTCTTCTCTGTGGTTGTCTTGTCTCCTCATGCTATGTGGCTCTCATTTCATGCATGTAACTCCAAGCCTTGCTATACTCAAAGTTCCTAATTGATGCTTAGCTCCTGTGCTGTGGATGTTTCTGGTGCTGAGCATCAAAGGGGAGCTGTGGCCCCTGTGGCCCCTGTGGCCCCTGTGGCCCCTGTGGTCCCTGTGGACCCTGAGGACCCTGTGGGCCCTGTGGTCCCTGTGGCCCCTGTGGCCCCTGTGGCCCCTGGCCTAGTTTTCTGCCTATGCTGAGTGACTGGAACCCTTAGGTGTCCGTCCCTTGGTCTCATGCCTATCTGAGCCTTCATGCACCTTTCTTACTTTATCTCCTTATGGAGAATGTAGAGAGAGGTGTAAACCCCATAAGCTTCCCAACGTCATTGTCAATTCCTGTTTTTCTCTTTCAATGTAATATACTTGACTTTGTCCTTTATGGCAGGCACATACTTAGAGGATACTTAGAGGATGTGTAGAGGGCAGTGGTGGTGTACTCTGGAGGCAGAGGCAGGCAGATCTTTATGAGTTCAAGGCCAGCCTGATCTACAGAGTGATTTCTAAGACAGCCAGGACTGTGCAGAAAAACCTTGTCTCAATCTGTCAATATGAATGAATGAATAAATAATAAGTCTCACCCCCCAAAAAAAACTTCTTTGGGCTGGAGAGATGGCTCAGTGGTTAAGAGCACTGACTCCTCTTCTAGAGGACCTGGTTCGATTCACAGCACCCACACAATAGCTAGCAACTATCTGTAACTCCAAGATCTGATACCCTCACACAGACATACATGTAAGTAAAATAAAAATAAATTGAAAAAAGAAAACATCACAGTTGCTAGTACAAGAGAAAAATGGAAAGTTTGGTATCAGAAGGTCCTTCAGATTTGCAAATCCTTAAGCTCAGTGAGAACTGTCAGTGCTTAAATTTGGAGATGAACTGTGATCAGACAACAGAGTCTGATCTACTGGAAACAGGCTGAGGAGCAGCCCCAAGAAGGCTTTTACCTTATCTTACTCTCTGTGTTGAATTCTCCTTCTCAGCTCTAGACAGGTGGGACCCTCTGGAACATGTATTTTTCTGACTTTGAGACAGACAAAGTAAGCCATAGACTTCATGGCCAGCTCCTTCATAGGAAGGCAGGGAAATGAGGGGACTATGCAGACGTCATGGCTTGCTTTAGGGAGGACCCACCTTGGGAAGGAGCTCTGGTATCAGTGACTCACCTTGGGCAAGAATGGAAAGCAGGAGGTCAGAGCTTTGCTGGGAGGCCTTTCGTTTGCCATTAGTTAAGAGCACTCATCACGCCAAATCTAGGCTGTCTGAGCCCTGAACCAGCCCTGGTGTCCTCCTTCTGTTGGAAAACTCTGGTTGTAACCACTTAATTGCAACTTGCTGACCCTGGAGACCCAGGGCCAGTTCCCTCATTGCTCAGGGCTTTGCAATTGAATTGAGCATGTTCAATTTATTGACTTCATAAAAAGAAATGATAGTCTTTAAATTTTGCTTGTGTGTGCCTGTGCATGTGACTACCTCCTGGGACCAAAAGAGGGTGCTGGGTCTGCTGAGACGAGTTACAGACATTTGTGAGATGTCTGATGTGTGTGCTAGGGTTCAAACCCAGGTCCTCGGCAAGAGCAGCAAGTGCCCTAATAGCTGAGCTCTTTCTCCCGCCCCTCAAAATGATAATTTTTTTTGAGGTGCAAAAATTTCAAGTGATAACCTCATGCTTTTTCAGAAATGTCCACTGATGTTAAAATGAGAAAACATGTTGCAGGCTATCTTAGGCTGCGGGGCAAAGCCGGGTTGTCAGTAACATAAGATTAAGGAAAGTATTGAAGAGATGAGATTCTGCGATGGAGTTTGCTTTGGCTTTCTTTCTCTGATAGACCTCACAATCTCTGTGATAGGAAGAGCGGTAATCCTGCTGTTCTCATAGAAGTGTCCTGCTGCATGGATGACAGCGAGCTTTGTTTAGGGAGGAAGACACCTTGGGAGTGAGCAGGGTTTTCTGAAGGGCATGAGTTGTACCTTTGCACTGGCCTCGCAGGAATGCAGCCCTTGCTTATTTCTAGAGCTGAACTTGTCCTGGTTTGAGAAAGAATGCATTTTCTGTCATTGCCCTGATCTGTTTTGTGTGCATATTTGAAATACCAAAACAAAGTCTTCTTGTAGCCAGAGCTTTCAAGGCCTGATGGAGAACAGATCTGTTTTTCTTATGAACCAGAGACCTCGGACCAAAAACTTGACAATTAATAGTTGGTACCAGAAGAATTATAAAACGTTGGGGAGACACTTGCCATTCATTGCATTTTACTTTCTCTGGTAACTCTCTCAGTTATTTGCTTGAAAACATTTGCTTTGTGTAAAGAGCCTTGAGGTACTGTGAGGAATTTTGTAGGATTGAGTACTTTTCACCAACAAAAATATATCAGTGGAAGTGGAATATGTAACCATTGTTGCCTGGAGACCTTGTGAAGAAGGCATTGTTAAAAGCTGGACTGACCAGATCCCTCCTCAGTTAACAGGACAAGGCTGTTGTCTACAGATGGAAGTAGAAAACTCACTTTTCCCTCAAAATGAAGTTTCCTTTTGGCCAAGTGATATGAAGATGAGAGCTTCTCTCTGCAAACTGAACATAGTCATTTTCAGCAGCTTGAGATATACTTAGGAGGGTTAGGGTATTTCTAAGAGAAAGGCTCTAAGATTCTGAGACTTCACATGGAAACCATTAAGAAAACAAGGAAGCAACTGAGACAAAGAATTAGCTTTGGTTTTCTTCAACATGCATAGTTGCAAAATGTGGTACCCGTAGGCTGTGTTCTCTAGAACACAAAGACCTCACCTTTCAGTGTGCAATATTCAAAATTAGGCTACAAACTGAATCTCCAATTCTACTATTACTTACTTGATTATAAGGTAGAGTCACCATCTTAAAAAGACTTGAAATTAAAAGCGAAGCAAATTTATGGTCATAATGTGAATTTTTAAAATTCATGTTAAACGAATTAGGGCAGGAGAGATGATGGCTCGGTGGCTCAGAGCATTTGATACACAGGCATGAGCACCTGAGTTCACATCCTCCACACCTACATCCAACAGCTGGTGTGGTCCTGCACTTCTTTAACCCCAGCACTTCAAGAGGCAGAGATAGGAGGATGGCTGGAGCTTGCTGGCTGCTGGCTTAGCTTCAGGTTCAGTGAGAGACCCTGCTCTCAAAGGAACAGGACAGAAAGTGACAGTACAGGACACCAAGCATCCTTCTCTGGTGTGCCCATGCATGCTTGCACCAGCACACACATATATCCACATGCATCCAGCTGTTCAACAAATTCAGTGGAAATTCATTATAATGACATCCTAGGAGCTTTCCCTTCCTTGTGCATAGCTGCAATGCAAGGGTTGTTGGTGGAGGAAGAATTTCAGGTAGTCATTCATCAAGGGTGGGGCTTCCCCAGCCTCCTGGGATTCCTTCAGTGATGTAGGGTGCGTTTGCTTTCAGGACACTTCCGTGAGATAGCTTTCTCCTGAATTCCCAGGACGCCTCTTCAGACCTCTTTCTGTGGACTTTGCTGCTTTGTTGTCTCTTGTTTGCATTATTCTGTATTGTTTATGATCCTATTTAATACTTCTGACAACAGATTAGCTGGCCGTGACCTGCCAGAGACTCTGCTCTTGTGTTTCTCATCATACTACAGGAACACCAGGATTACAATGTACGCTGTTCTATATGGCTTTTCTGGCTTTCCATGGGCTCTGGGGCCTTGAACTCAAGTCTTTGTGCTTATATGGAAGCACATTATCTACTGAGCTTTCTCATCAGCCATGATGTTTTCAAGGATGAATTTGTGGTGCCTGGGAAGCTCAGATTGCAAGTGATAACATCAGCCTTCTAGGGGTAATGATTCACCTTTGATTTTTTTTTTTTTTTTTTTTAATGAATGTCATAGAAAACTTGCCTCTGTTAATTTTGTCTCTAGTAGCCTAAAGGTTAATTCCATTCTTTAGTTGGCTGGCCTTTGTAACATGACATCTTAAAATCTAGCTCTTTGCCAGATGATAACAGCAGCAAGAAGATCAGTGCCTCTTCCATGGCTGTAAAGAAATTTTCTATTTATTTCATCTTGAAGTAGGGTTAGGGTTAGGGTTAGGGTTAGGGTTAGGGTTAGGGTTAGGGATCGGCCCATTCCAGAGATCTTGCCCCTCAGGGGGCCAGAGAGACTGGACAAATGGGCCGTATATGTTCCTCAAAGTTTACCACTATTGGTTAATACCATACCTAAGCTTGAAAAACTCAATTTTCCTGACTCTTTGAGTCTTTGTTTTCAAATGCATCCTTGTCACTTAAGACCTTGGATTTCCTCCTGTTGGTCTGTCTGTCTGTTGCTGAGGTGTCAGCCATAACTCTTGTAGTGGCAAAGAGAGGATCATACTTCTGTCCTACATTCTCTTTTTCAAAATAAAGGATCTACTTCTCCCCCACCCCCCTAATCTGGTACTAGGGATGGAATCCAGAGCCTGGAGCAGATTGGTCCAGTATTCTACCACCGTGCTACACCCCTGGATCAAAAGTGTCTACTACCTTAAGGGTGTAAATATTACGTATGTGTTCTGGAATCTCTTTGTGTCTCTGCCTTGAAGGTCTGACTATATACTCTAGGCAGGCCTCCATCTTACAGTTCTCTTGCTTCAGGCTTCCAGATGGATAGCTTTATAGTTGTGAGCTGTCAAGCTGGCTTTGAAGCCTATCACTTCTCCATTTGAGACTGTCTCCTTATGTAGCTGGGAATGGTCTCAGACTCATGGCGATTCTCCTGCCTCAGTCTCCCAGGTATGTTTTCGAGACAGGGGTTCTCTGTGTAACCCTGGCTGTTCTAGAACTCACTCTTAGACCAGGCCGGCCTGATTCTGCCTCCCGACTGCTGGGATTAAAGGAGTCCAGACCTACATTTGTTCCACATTCTACCAGGGAAGCTCTAGTTTTCCAGGGCAGAAATTGAGGGTTCTTAATTGGCCACTTGTATCCATGCCTTTGGTGTCAAACATCGTGTTTGCAGTTAAAATAAAGAACATAGCTTGTGCTGAACTTGCTCCTAAGAACTTCTTGCTGCATGGATAGCTCTGCCTGAGCTACCTGAGGACACCTGGAAGTTTCTTTTTAGTGTGCCGGGCTTTCATCACTTGGGTCTAAATTTATGTGTTGGAATCAGCTTGGGGATCTATGTCTTCTCTATTTGGTTCTTGATCATGCCACGTCAGTGTTCACACCGTCAGATGGCAGCGTCTGTGCCCATCAGGAAGGAAGTGTATGACAAACAAAGGGTGTGTTCTAAGAGCTCCTGCCTCTTGGTGCCATAGCCATTGAAGAATTTCTACTCTCTTACTTTGGTCCTCTAACTGGGGTCAAGAAACTCACTATTTTGTAAAATGGATGGGACTTGGCAAAATGATGTCCATTAAAACCAAGTTTAAATCCAGAATGCCGACTCATTAATTTACTCCCAGAATCATGTCTGCCAGCAAATCCAACTATTGTGTGACTGGACCAGTATACCATAGTGGGCTCATGGTGGGTTAAGAAAGGAGCTGAGCTAGGACGTGGTTCGTGGTGAGAATGGACTGAGAATGGAAGGTAATTCTGTCGTATTGCCACTTGATGTGGGCCTTCAGATGGCTGTGTCTAACTCCAGACCTGTCCATAGGTATGTATATGTCAGTTCACAGACACAGGTACAGTCAGGTAGGCTAGATGACCTTCTGAAGGATGCGGTGGTAGCCTGGTTTGTTATATGGCTTCTATCTTGGTCATCCCTCATGGATTTCGGGCCAGATGGTTTTGCATGGCTCAGTTGGATTTTGTTGATTTCAGAATTTAACTTACTGGGAAGTCTTCATTTCCTCCCCCCCTTTTTTTCTCTGTGTGTGTGTGGGGTGGGGTGGGACATGTTGGGGGTATGTGTCCACATATGCACACGTGCTATGGTAGTTCTCGGATACTTAGTTTGTGCTCATCTATAATCCATTGTTTTATGTCATTGTTTGAACAACTTTTAGAATAAAATTTAAACGTTCCCCCAAGTCAGCTATTCATGGGTGAGTGGAAAAAAACTTACAGTAGATATTTGATAGGCTGTTACGTCTAAGACTGCTGATGTGTGGATGTAACTATCATAAAAACAGCTGCTCTCCCGACACAGGTCAGCAGGATGTCTGGACTGAGGTGACAAAAAATGAATGTCACCTATATCGTCCTCTGTACCATGGTGGGTAGCATGGTGGTTCTGCTGCAAATTAGGAATGCAAGGGCAGTTCTGTGGACATAATGTGACCTGAGATGGCTCTGTAAGAGCCGCTGCAACATGTGTGAGGGTCCTAGGACAATCATGGCTTGGATCTGCTGGCGTTTTCCTTTTTTAGGTGTGTTGTTTTCACTGAGTTACAAACCTGAACAGCTGATTCGAAAAAGAAAATGTGTGCGCTATTAAGCATCTGTTTTGCCCCTGCCTCCTTTAAAACAAACAAATCCAAAATTCTTTAGAGAAAGTCTTGCTAGGTAGCCCAGGCTCACCTGAAACTGATTATTCTCCTGTCTCAGCTTCCTGACTATTGGGATTACAGGTGTGTGCCACCATGCCTGGCTTTTGTGGTCTTTTAAAAAAATACCACATCACTTTGCATTGTTTTGGGCATGACTGTCAGAAGAAACTTCTGTTTCCAGGGTGGGGGCTCTATATGGAAGATCTCTGCATGTTCAAGAAGCCTTTCAAAGGCAGAATTGGGCCCAAGCCAGTGCTCCCTGTGTGTGTAGTCTCGTTTGTAGGAAGGTTTAACCCTAATAACCACTATGGCTTTCTAGATAATATCCTCGTAATATCTTTTGGTTTTGTTTGTTTGCCCAAAGCTTCCAGGGATCTGAGAGGAGAGGCTAGCCAGCCACTGACAGCCTGCTGAGGAAGATGAGCCGGGGGGAGGGGGGGCAGCAGAGCCCAGCTGGAGCTCTACACATTTGGAATCAGGCCTTGCTGTTAATTAGCTGAGTGACCCCTGGGTGGATGGACTCTGTCTCCCAGGGCCTGTTTCTTCGTTGGTAAAACAAAGGCTTGGAAAAATAAATACAGGCTGAACCACATGATAAGAAAGGTCACTCTGTTTGCTTATGTTGTGGCTCTGTGGATGGCAGCACATTGAGACTCCTTATCCTCAGTGGGCTCCACCAAACTCCTTTCCGCCTTATTGCTTTGTGGCTTTTCAGACTGAGGCCACCTGATGCTCTCAAGTTAGGCAGGTTGGGGATTCCTCCTCTCGAGGAAGATTCCTCCCCCAACCTCTCCGATCCTGTGGGCTTGGCACTGCTTCCATGCCTTCTTGGTGCATCAGCTCCATGAGGAAATAATAGTCCCATTGTTCCTTGTTGTAGAGATGGTTTCCAGTTTCATCTTAATCCTGGGCCATTGTGTTGTTTTTACAAACTCAGTTCAACCCCCGTGCAAAATGCAATTCATTCTTGTAAAGGACTCAGCAGCCATCCACAGGCCTCTTCTCCTCATCTCCTTCCCAAAGTCATAACTATATATAGTAAAAATGCACGGGAGTATGCACTGTTTAATTGGGCCACCTGGCATCAGGGTTAAAATGGTTCCATCTGTATTTAGTTTGCAAATGCTTGTGAGGTATGTTCCAATCCAGTAACCTTCCAAAATGGTTCCTGTGGTTTATAATTTGTGGCACCTGTAAAACATTTCTTTTAACCATGTATCTTCTTTCTTATTAACCATAATCTTTGTGAAATCACAAAGATTTCTTTTCTTTCTTTCTTTCTTTTTTTTTGGGGGGGTGAGGGGGGAGGGAAGACCAGGGCTGGCCAACTATATTACCTTGCCAAATATCTTACTCCTAGTAATGGACCCAGGGTTACCCCATAACCCTAATTAGATGTGGAATGCCGGGAATGCACTGCATGTGGTTGTTGTAACTTTTATAACATGACAGTGAACTTGTGATGTGTTCACTGAAAGCTAGAAAGCATTCCTTGTGTGTCTGCCACTGAGTTTCCCACCACATGTTTATTCATAAGAAATTCATATAAATCTCAAGGTACTTCTGGGTTATCCCAAGGAGTCTTTTGTGAACATGAATTACACATGAGGTCGATATGCAAACAATAGTGCTGATTTCTCCCGGGTTTAACTCCTTCTGATTGTTTTCTCTTTAGAGACCAAAGCGTGTTGACAATGTTGAAGGCTGTGCTGAAGAAGAGCCGAGATGGAGGCAAGGGAAGCAGGAAGGAAGCAGGTATGCACAAAATTGAGTTGGGCTCTTCTGGTGGGCATCCCTGGGTGGACAGATCTCACCATTCAGGCAGTAAGGTGCACGGCCCTGGGTCCAGAAGGGAGAAACTGAGAACCAGCAAGCACTTCCTGGAAGCTGTGAGGACACCTGTGTTTATGATTTTTTTTTTTTAAATAATTTTGAGAAATGACACTGGAAATAAATTTCAATTTTGAACTAAATCCTTCCCCCAAAGATGTTAAAGGTTCATAATTTTAATAACTCATTCAGATCCGGAAGCATAAAGATGTTGAAGGATGGCAGTCATGTTTAGGAATTTGATTTCTATAAAGCCCTTCCCCTTGTCCTACGTGGAGTGGAATTTTATGTCTGACCAACTGTTGCCTGACTGGTTCTTGTGTTCTTGAGTATCGAATTTTATTCCTAACAGGTGTAGCCCCACTTAGTGCCAGACTGCTCACTCAGTGAGGGGAGCGCTTAACTGGGCTTTGGTTTTCTCTCCTGTGTGTAGTGTTTTGGTGCATATTTGGTCATTGTGACCTGAATAATGTCACGTTACATGTGATAACCTCCTCTAAGGTTGTTTTGGTCACCAGTCAGTCTCAACGTTCCAATTTCTCTTGATAGCATGTCTGTTTATCAAGTATTTGTATTCACAGTTAAAACAGGCTGTAGGACCTACCCTGCAGTCTTTCTTTTTTTTTTTTTTTTTGATTTTTTTTTTTATTATGCATACAGTTTTACAGAAGAGGGCGCCAGACCTCATCACAGATGGTTGTGAGCCACCATGTGGTTTTGCTGGGAATTGAACTCAGGACCTCTGGAAGAACAGTCAGTGCTCTTAACCTCTGAGCCATCTCTCCAGCCCCCCTGCAGTCTTTCTTTAAACTCATGTGAAATCTACTCTTGTTGGCAAGTGTTCTTTTTAAATGTCAAGTAATATTTCAGTTTTTGTTTCTGTTGAAACATCACAGATAATCAAGAGTCATCAATTATAATTAACTTTTAATTCCAAAGACCTTATATATTGTTAATTTGCCTCTGCTTTTACAAGTAGACTTCTCAATGTTTTGGCTGTGTGGGACCTAGATAAAGTTTCTACTTATTACTAATTATCCCTTAAACCAAACCTGCAAAATGGCAAACTCACCTGAAAGAGAAGCCTTTATTGCAAGGTTACTCTTAGAATTCTGTTACATCCTTCTCATTAATGCCTGGGTAAACAGGTACAAGAAGTGGAAGGGGCCAGATTTTAATGATATAAACAGAAGGCTTCATAGTTAGCTCCTAACCTTAGAAAATCAACCCCCAACTTTGAATAATTAATTAGAATTGTTACTATGGAGAAATTTTAGTTCACATAATTTCTTTCCAGGGGCACATTCATCCTTTGCTGGGTCAAGGCCAAAATGTCTTTCTCATTATTTTTCTGAAAGCAGTTATTTTTTTTTCCCTCAGCGTTTTGGCTCATCTGATACTAATTCTAGAGACTTTATTTGTTGCCTTTGAAACCTTTGTAATTTTTTAGCATAAAGGTAGATTCTAAGCTGTCTTGGGATGGCCTGCCAGGCAAACAGGCTCCCACCCCCACTGCTTCCCTCCCACAACCAGGGTCTGTAAGGCAAACTCCCTACAGAGTAACAGAATCTCTTAACAAAGACCCTCCTCTTCCATGGTGCCAGGATCATGGGAAATAAATTTAAATGATGTTCAGCACCTGTGCCTTTCAGGAAGGCCAGGCAGCAAGCATAGTTTGCCTTTGAAAGGTTTCCAGTTTCAAAACATGGGACTTGGGGTTTAGGTCTCCCTTTGGCCTTTTAAGAGAAACTACTGCTTTTTCTGTGAGTCCGGTCTTTATAATAGTTCCCACACTCTGGATTTTTCACTAGGGTACACCAACTTGGAAACGTAATGGGAACATTTTGTATAAAGTGTCTGATTGGTGTGGGTGCTTTGCTGTTAACGAGAACCTGGTTTGTGTTGTGCTAGGAACAAAGCAGCTGGGATTTTACATCCAGATGAAGTTATATGAAAAGACTTGGGTAAATACTTGGAATGTGACAACTTCTTTGTTGAGTGCTGTGCCAGCCAGCCCTCATCATCTAAGTGAATCCTAGCTGCGTTGCTAAGCTAAAGCTAGCAGGCCTGTAACATCTGTGAAACTCTGCTAACAACCACTCCTTCAGCATGGAAAGGCTTTGCAGCACTGTTTCCAATTAAAAGCAATCTTGTTTGTTTGTTTTCAGAGGCAGAGTTCCTCTTTGTAGCCCTGGCTGATCTGGAACTCTTATCTGTAGACCAGGCTGGTCTTCAACTCAGAGGTCCTCCTGCCTCTGCCTTCTGAGTCATGAGACAGCACTGCCTGTTTGTTTCATTTTTGGTGGTGTTCTGGAGGCAAGGTTCTGTGAGCAACTCACTCTGGCCTTGAGTTAATGCTCTTCCTGCCTCTACCTCCCAGTTGCTGGGATTACAGTCCTGTACCACCACACCAGGCTAAATATTAGTTCTTCCTCACACCCACAGCTAAGGATTCAGCATAGGGCTGTTGGCCTACTAGTTAGTGAGCATTCTGCAGCTGAGCTATATTCTCAGAAGTATTGAAAAGAATATATCCTATGTATCTACTTTAAGCTGTGTGGAAAAAAATTAGCAAATGTTGACACTCCAAGTGTGTGTGTGTGTGTGTGTGTGTGTGTGTGTATCATAGAACGTGAGATTGAATTGCATTGCTGAACTCTAAAGTTAGCAAAATTCTTTTTAAAAATGATTATGCATTTTCATCTATGCTTGTAGATGGGTAGAATGTCGGTCTCTGGAAGCTGGAGAGGCATGCTGGGGAAGAATGCAATGTTGGAAACTCTGTGGTGTTTTGGGGATGCATGTTCTCTCTGTCCTTGCTGAAGTTCCTTCAGTAACAAATGAACCACATACGTCTCTTGGCCTTGAACTAGGTCTGTGGAAGTGAACATAAATATTAAGGGCTGGCTGGCGAGATGGCTCAGCTGCAAAGAGCCTCTACCAAGCCTGAAGGATGACTTGCATTTGATCCTTAGGACCCCCATTCTGGAAAGAGAATTAACTTCTGAAGGATGTTCTTTAATCGACACATGTGTGGACCCCTATGGACACACACACACTATACATATATGAATGTAATTTTTAAAAATCAGTATTTAGGCACAGTAGAAGTGCATGTTAGACAAAGACATTAGTTTTTTTTTCTTCTTGTTTTCATGGCAGAGTCATGACTTAAAACAAGCAAAGGAGGCACCGTCTTTATCTCAGCCCGTCAGAGAGGTTTGCCACCTACTACCGAATTTCTTGAAATTATCTGAACAATCTTACCAGATGGTTTCTATGCAGCTCTTATTAAACTGTTATTAAAATGGATTAATTGCTATGTTCTACAGTCAGGAGTATCTGATTCGAGCTCTGAACCTATCAAGCATCAAGTGCATATTAAGCCAGCAGAGAAATCCAGTCTGTCTTCTCTAGAGAAAAGGACTCATGTTCCATGTTGGAACAACAACAATAGTAAATAATAAATATGTGAGCTTTATATCGAAATAAATAATAAAACTTTACTGATGACTCAGACTTGACTGAATAAAAAGAAATATTAAATTCCTGAATATATATATATACACACACATACATATTTATTATTTTAAGCCAACTAGCTCTCCTGAAGTTATCTGTATGGTTTCCTTACTCCCTGGTAAAGTCTTTAGTGTTGGTTCTTGTAGAACTGGGGATCAAACCTGGGCCTCGATATATGCTTTATCTGATCTAAACCTGCATTCACTACAACTTTTTGGTTTTGAGGACTTTCTTTTGTTTTTTTAAGTTTTTGAAAGGGTTAGGGTTAGGGTTAGGGTTAGGTTCACAAGAAAATTGACTAGAAGGTATGGCAGCTTCCCCAACATGTGCACAGCTTCGCCTGTTAAAAACAGCCACACCAGCGTGCTTCATTTGGTATATTTGATATACTGGCAGTCACAATGATACAGAGACAGTTTACACCAGGGTCCATTTGTAGATGCCTGCATCCTGTAGCTTAGAGAAATAAATTGTAGTATCATATACAACATTTTAACCCCCTAGACATCCTGTGTGTTTCTTTTTTCTAACACAGCATAAAATTGATATAAAACTTTATCTGAAAGAGAGGAAGCTTAGGACTGGGTAAGGAGAATTGGAAATGAGGGCAAGTACCTGTAAGATGGCCCAACCTGGCTCACATGCCTGGATTCTATTTGCACAGAAGCTGGAAGAATGTGTGTAAATTTCTTCATGTCTATGGGGCAGGATTTTTGCCTCTCACCAAACCTTACACCATCAAGAATTCTTATGTCAGAGCCATCAGGAAGGCCTCTGTCCCCTCCAAAGTGACAAGGGCAGGTACTTATGTCGTTCATGGTAATAACCAGTACTTCACAGCAAGCAGCTGGCTCAGTAAGGTTTTTTTGTTTTTGTTTGTCATCAAGAAGTGAAACATACTTTTATCTGATAGCTAATGAAATTAAAGTTCACAGTGGCTAATTCTTTTTCTTAAACATAAGATTTTTGTCATCCTTATGGAAGATCTTTTGCCTTCCATAGGAGGGGACTGGGCACTCTCTTCCTGTTTGTATTCTTTCCCTGGCAGCTTTTCCTTGTATAATTTTTGCTCTCTATCAAGCCTCTCCCCCCCCCCCCCCAAGGAAATGGTCTTAGGTTGAAGCAGTTATTTAGACAGCTCAGCCTTCACCTTTTCCATCCCTAAAACACCCAAGTGCTTGGCTAAACACACTTGTAACGTGTTAATTAAGGACAGTTTCTCAGGCTGTGTGTGTGTGTGTGTGTGTACACTCAATTAATTGGTTTGTTTTGCATTTGTTTCTTCACTTTGAAGTTGCAGCAAAAGGAAGCTGTTTTCCTCCCTCAAGTCTCTTTAAGCCACTGATGTGATTGTTAAACTTGGTATTTTAAGCCATTCCAGGCTGCCTTCTGGCTTTCGGTGGTACCTTCTAAAAATGCATCAATATAAATGATGCTTTGTTTCATCCAGAAAATATGAAGCTGCTTTTGATTATTCTGTGCTCCATTGCCGGCTTTCTGCGGCTGTGGATCATTATTTAGGAATTCAGTACAGCAACAGTATCATTGAGATATGGGCCATTGGTATCTTCTGTTAAGAGACTGTAAAATATTTTTCCAGCAACACAATAACCAGAAACAATTTCTTCTAAAGACAATGCATTGTCTTTACCAGAGTATTTGAAAGATTGTATCAAGTGTCGGTCTGTGGTTCAAGCACAGAGCAGAGCTGAGTTGTGGCTTTGTCCCTGAGGGGTTGCTAGGTTCCTTCATCCTTCCTTATCTTTGTTTTCTTCAGATGCAAACAAACCACAACACCAGATTTTGGAATTAGATGGTTACAAATTCAAATCTCAGCTTGGTCACCTCGGGGATAACTGAAACTTGGGCAAAAATTTTCTCGTAGAGATATTGTCCAAGTTTAATTTGAAATTCTTTCAGTTGGGTGTTGGTGGTACACACCTTTAGTCCCAGCACTCGGGAAGCAGAGGCAAGTGGATCTCAGTGAGTTTGAGGTCAGCCTTGCCTACAGAGTGAGTTCCAGGGTAGTCAAGGCTGTTACACAGAGAACCCCATTTTGAAAAACAAAACCAATCAAAACGAACCAAAAAAAAAATTCTTTTTACTTAGGTTGATACCCAGTTTCTGCTAGATATTTATTACATGTCTTCTTTCTCAAGAAAATTGTGGAATAGAGGAGATTCAGACCAGTTTGCAGCCCTCCTGTCTCTGCCTCCAAACAATGGGATTATAGGTGTGCACCATCGTACTGGCTCCTTTTATGTCATATCCTTTATTTGACATAGGATGGAGGCATTTGGAAAGAGGGAACCTCAATTAAGAGAATGCCTCCATCAAACTGGCTTGTGAGCAAATCTGTGGTGATTTTTCTTAGTTGATTAATGTGTGAGAACCCAGGTCCTATGTGGTAACCACCTCTGGACTTATAAAATCACCACATTTTATACATTTTATAATGTGTAAAAGGCAGGCCAAGCAAACCATGGAGAGCAAGCCAGAAAGAAGCATTCCTCTGTGGCTCTACTTTTCCTGGTTTTAGTTACTGCCCCAGTTAACCTCAACAAAGGACTGTTACCTGTAAGTGTAAGGTGAAAATAAACCCTTTCCTCCCCACGTTCTTTTGGCATTGGCTTACTTCATAAAATAGCCAATAATTATCAAATATCAAATTATATTTATATTATATATATAATATATAATATATAAATTAATTATAAATATCAAACAAAATTCTTGTTCCTCCCATGGACGTTAAAGAGAAGTCAGGGCTGATTGGAGGCATTTGTTTATTATAATCTAAAACTCGGGGACAACTTAAGATATATGATAATAACCTGAGAGTTACCATTTGCCTTTAATTTCAAAAGGACCTGAAAACCTCCCACCTTCCTGTTTTTTCCCTGGGGCCACTCTTTTTCTTATCCTGAGTTCACAAAGGAAATCTCTGATCGGTTCTGGCCAGCCGAATGTGAACCCCACTTCTGGAACCAAATGCTCTATTCAGTTGGACGACAGACTACAACATGAACAAAATTCCTGTAACATTTTCCCCCTTTTGTCTAATTAAAAAGGAAAGGTTCTACCTCTAACATTGTAAAACTATATACTACAAGAATAACTATCAGGTATTGTCTAAATAGAAAGAAAGTAACTAATGAAATCAAACACTATTGAATTGGACAATATCTTGGGCTAAGAATGGTATTCTAGAAACCTTTGATGACTTCCTATTTCTAATTATGTAATCTATCTGTTGAACAATACAGGTCTTCTTCTATCTTTATCCATTACTCTATTATATAACTGTTATACTCTCACTTGTTTAATTGATAGTAGTTTATACTTTGGAAATTCCTTTCCTGTAAGCTGTTTGCATTTTGGGGGAGAGAATTTCAAGGTCTTATAACTATTCTACAAAAGTATGTAGGAGTTGATTTACCATTTTTGGTTAAAGACTTAGGAATAAAAATCAAACAAGTATCTCAACAGCTAATTTTAATTCTTCACTATTAATTTTTCAGCCAGGAATTGCCCATATTTAAGGAGGTATGGAGGCATTCAGGCTGTTAGATTTGACACACAGTGCTTGTCCCAGTTCCCAGAGGACAACAGAATGATTTGATCTCTGAGATGAATGTACACTAGATAGCTGCAGTGCTTTGGCCTCTTGATTAGAGGGTTTTTTTTGTTTTTGTTTTTGTTTTTTTTTTAAATAAAAGATTTATTTGTATTTGTGGATTTGTGTGTTTCTGCTTTTTCCTGTCTGTGTGGATCCCAGGAGAAGGTGTCACATCCCTTGAATCTGGAGTTATAGGCAGATGTGGGCAGCCTGCCATAGATGCTGGGCTTATCTGGAGTTTTCCTATGTCATGGTACTGGTTGATTAGGTCATGAAACCTAGCTTTGAACTCTGGGTTAAGGATAGAAGGAAGAATCACTGCAGACTGTGCTTCAGCATTGCTTTCCCACCCTGAGCAGTTTAGATGTCACTATGTCTTCCCTGAGGGATGAGACTCTCCAGAAAGACAGTTTTTAGCAAACTGTAGTTTATTTTAGAAAATGTGTTTTTCAAGTACCAGCTGTGAAAAATATGATTTTTGATAGTGACATTTTATATCTGTTTGTGCTACCATAGTGAAACATCTTTGAGGTGGCTAAAACAGTAGGGATTTCTGTGGTTTTAGTTCTGGAGGCTGAAAATTTGAGGTCTGGGAGCCAGCATATCAGTTTATGGTAAGGGTTTTTCCTGGTTGGTGGAGGGCAGCCTTCTTGCTGTACCTAATGTGGTGGAGAGAGACAGTATGCTCTCAGGGTCCCCTCTTCCAAGTGTGTTATGCACTAACAAGGACTATGAGCTTATATCACCTATCTGTTGAGCCTGAATCATTTGCCTGATGCTCATAGTCTCATCTCTAAACACACCGTGATGGGCTGTTACAGCTTCAGCATCTGAGTTTTGAAGAGAATACAATATGTCCATCGAATTTTATTGTTCTTGAAAGTGTAATGCCCCAGTTCACTGATGATAAAAAATGTACCATTATTTTGTGTACTATTAAAGAAAAAAATGCTCTTGATTAAATTTCTATTGTACTTTATCATTTAATATACCTTTATTAAGGTTTGTTTAATCTTTTTCAGAGATAGTTTTTAGCACATGATACTTTAAAGAGTTCTTTTGCATTTGCTAATTTTTATGTATGATGTGTGTCATGGCATGCGCATGGAAGTCAGGGCAGTTTCTGGGAGTCGATTCTTTCTATCATCAAGGACTGAACTCAGTTCATCAGGCCTGGTGATGAGCGCCTCAACCATGTCTGCCCTCACTTTTTTGTTTTGTTTTGTTCTGTTATAAAATTGAAACAAATTGGTTTAGATATTTTTAAAAATCATATTTGGAGTGCACTCACTGTTTATTTTACTCAGCATTTCTAGTCAGGTGTGGAGGCATAGGTTTGTGATCTCAGCACTCTGGAGGCTGTGGCAGAAAGATGGCTGTGAATTCAAGGCCAGCTTGAGCTACATAGTGAGGCTTTGTCTTAACAAAGGTAATTTTTTTTTTTTATTTTTTTTATTTTTTTATTTTTTTTTAAACTTTATTTATTTATTTGCCTTGGTGTTTGCCTGGAACTGGAACTACAGACAGTTGTTAGCTGCCATGTGGGTGCTGGGAATCGAACCCGGGTCCTCTGGAAGAGCAGAGGGTGCTCTTAACCGCTGAGCCATCTCTCCAGCCCCCACAAAGGTAATTTTTTAAAAAAGACTTTCTAGTAGTAAAATTGAGAATACACACACACACACACACACACACACACTCACACACACACTCCATTAGTCTTCAAAAGCTGCCCAATATTCTACTATGCCATCATACCATGTTCTTTTTCTTCTTCTTCCCCTGGAAGATAAGTACCTTTGTATGAGTTGGTCACTGTGAAGAAGGAAGGCTCCCAGATTGCGGTCAAGGGTTAGAAGAAATGTATTTGGTTTGAGCTCTTTGCAAGTTATTTTCCAGAAATTTCTGTACTGGTTTTCATGAATGTGAGTGGTGTGTGTGAGCATACTATTTTATCTGCTCAGTCTTTTACTTAGTATGTAAGTATGTTGTAAATCTTAATGAAGTGTCAAATTTGTAGGTAAAGTGTATATCTGATTTAAGCTAGTGTTCCTTTGCATTTGATACCTCTGTGTATTTCCTGTTCAAGTACATTACCTTTTCAGTAACCTTTTGTTTCCTGGCTCACTCTAGTCTCTTGGTCTTGGTAAGGACCTGATCAATCTCTCTTCTCCTTTCCTAGCGTGGGCTTGTATGTGTGGCTTTTCCTTCTCTTCCTTTTACATTTTGTTTGTTTTTGTCTTAAGAGATAGAATACTTGCTTTGTTGCCCAGAATGGTCCTGAACTTGTGGGCATAAAAGATTCTCTAGCATCCAGAGTGCTGGGATTTAAAGGCATATGCTCCCATGTCTGGTAATACACTGATTAATTTAGATAGTTGGTAGGGAAGCCAAACCCTGGCCTGGTGGCACATGCCTGTAATCTCAGTACTTTTTTTTTTTTTAAGGTAAGAATTCAGCAATTTCTGGTATGTTTATTGACCATTTGAAGCTATGCTGTCTGGGGCTGAATTGTGGCTGTATAGGTTACGAGCTTCATGAGCCTGGACAAATGACTTACATGTTTTATGCTCATTGCTTGCTTATGCAGATTAAATTAATATTTTAGGATCCTTTAAGCTGATGTTTGACACTGTATATGTTGTCTGCCTTTTTGCCAATAATAATTTTTTTCTTGTCTTGCCTGTTTCCCTCTTTTTCCAGTGGGTTTAGCAGCTGTTTTAATATTCTAATGAGTATTTAATCATTGAGCACTCACCAGCTAAAGTTTTAAGTAAGGCAAACATGTCTTATGTTTAATTTTGAATTACAAAGCCTAAAAGGATTTATCTAAGTCATCCTTTATACTTGGTAGGATTAAGTGAAGAAGTCTATACTAAATCTGTAAGTTCAGTGTAAAAGCTGACTTGGGTTACAAATCACATTTTGAGGCAACTGACTCTGTTTCCTTGCTTTGTGTGAGAGTGTGATGCTGATGTCATTAAAACTTTCAGACCTGTATCCACCGGTCTACAATTCTGAAGATGAGATCCTCTGTAGGATTGTTTCTTTTTATGCATTCAGTTGGGTCTTCAAACATGAGACCAGGTCCAGGTACCTCTTGATGTAGGAAGGTCTTGTATTGAAGTGAATTAAGAATGCTTATTATGCCTTCAGCCAGGTCCTCAGGAGGCTGAGGTAGCAGGATTGCAAGCCTGAGGCCAATCTGGGCTAAGACAAGAGTGAACTGTCTTGGGACACAAAACCACATAAACAAGCATACAAAACAAGCAAAAGTTCCCTGAAGTAGCCTCTCAGTTTTGAGTTTGAAGGTACTTAGTAGTTTTTTTTTTAGAACAAGTTACTATATTTCTTTGAACTTTTAGATTCTTTACTTATAAAATAAAGATAATTTATGTCAGATAGCAATTATTAGAGTCAAATGCAATGAATTTTGTTCAGTATCAGGTGAGATAAAAAGGGTGTATGACACCCTTGACCTTGGAGAAATCTCATCATTAGTATACTCATGCAAATATTTAAATTTATATCACAAGTTTTGATATACACAGATCTTGGGGGATGGGATGGCATTTCTTTTCCTTAAGATATTTAAAAAACAACAAAACAAAACAAAAAACCAGGAAGTGAACCACAGTTGACCATGAAGCAAATTGTCTAGAGAAGGCATGATGGTCACTATGAAAAAGCCATTGTTTACTGCATACAGTGTGTTGAGTGTTTATGTTTACCTGATGTAATGGGTAGTTTACAAATGGGGAGTAAGGGCTGGGGCATAGCTTTGTTAAGAGTGCTGGCTTAGCATATTCAAGGTCTTGGGTTTGATTCCCAGATCCACAGAAGGGAAAGGATCCTACTCTGAACCCTGTAAAGGTGACATGGTTCTTAAGTTGTAGAGATAGAATGGCTCATTTCCTCTGTCCTTGAAGTTGATGATCTGGGTGCTTGAGTTCAGCTCCCAGCTGCTGACCCTCACTGTTGCTCCTGTTTTGCTCTGTGATGGGAGAGAATAGCATCACAGAAGCTGACCTGTTGAATGTTTAAAATCCAAAGTAAAAAAATTATCGGGAAAAGAAAAGACTATATGAACATTGAGCATAAACAGACTTCTGTATTGTATTCCTTATATAATACAGATGACTGCCAATTTACATATCATTTTCACTGTATTAAGTGTTATCCAACATCTGGCAGTGATTTAAAGTATAAAAGAGGATGTATGTAGGCTTTATGCAAATACTGTTATTTTTCATAAGGGATTTGATCATCCTTTATGATTTTATGATTTTAGTATCCACTGGGGATATTGGAACCAATCCCCTGCCAATATCAAGGGAGAAGTATTCTCTCTAGCGTGTTGATTCCTTGAAAAGTAAATAAGTTAAAATTTTCTAACAGTGTCTGGACCACAGTAAGCATGTTAGAAATGTTTGCCATTGTAATTGATGATGATCTCTATAGTATTCTGACTTCTTTACCTTATTTTTTTCCCCTTCCATTTTTTCCACTTTCCACTCTCCTTTGGTAACTGGTGGATCTTGGACATGTTTCATTAGCTTCCTTGTCTGTGTGGCCAACTCGACCCTGGCCAGCCACTCCATGTGCCGTAGATGAAGGAAAGAGCTACTTAATAGGCATGACCTTAGCAGAGTACTGCAGGGACCATTACTGTAAACAGTCCAGGAAGGTGTGTCCTCTAAGAGATGGAAGAGGGTAGGGGTACTAAGGCCTGGGTACAAGGATTCTAAACTAGAAGATGTCTGCAAAGATGTGTGTGCATTTGAAGCGTTGTGGATGAGACTCACCACTCACTTCATCTGTACAGGAACCAGTTTTTGTGTGTCTCATGGGCAGCTGAGTCCTGAACCTGGCCAATTCTTCTCCACAGACTTATTTGGCATCACCTTGGAAATGCCTGGATGGGGACCACACATTTGCTCCTTGTGGGAGTGTTGAGTGGTTAGCACTGCTGGCATGCTGCTGGTTCTTTCTGTCATTTCAGGTCCTCCCAACTAGTTATGTAGCATTTGTGTATGTGGCTTTGAAAACTCTTAGGAAAAGTATTATCTTCCATTATGTAGCAAACTATATTCTCAGCAGTCCTATGAAGATGAACTTTAAATACAGATACACAAGTACAGAAGTTAAAGGATCCTGTTACAAAATAACAAGGCACATGATTTGATCAAAGCAATTTGTTAGTGTATTTTATTCCAGTCCTGTGTTTATGCTGATTCTGTGTCAACATTTGCTCATTCACATACTTACACTTACAAGTTAGATACACAGAAAGAAATAGCTAGTGAATACAGTTTTTTTGTTGTTCAATTTGCATGATGTTAGAGGGCTCTTTTTCCAGAGACATACTCAAAGACTGAATGAAGCAAATAACTTGCAATTCATTTTGTGTTTTAGAAATCATGGTTAGAGTGGAATGTTAATATGGTTAGCTGCAGTGAGACAATATTGACATTGTTGCTAAGATATTTCCCCAGACATGTCATTGAAACTGCTGTTTTGAAAACTGAGCAATGATAGTGTGTGTGTGTTTGAGAGAGAAAGAGAGAGAGAGAGAGAGAGAGAGAGAGAGAGAGAGAGAGAGAGAGAGAGAGAGAGAGAGAGAACGAACAGACTTGGTATATAGAATACAAAAATACCACAAAACAGTAAATGAAGCCAGGTGGGTGGTGGTGGTGGTGGTGGTACATGCCTTTAATCCTAGCACCCAGGAGGCAGAGGTAGGTGGATCTCTGTGAGTTCAAGGCCAGCCTGGTCTATAGAATGAGTTCTTGGACAGCCAGGGATATTCATAGAAACCCTATCTCAAAAGAAAACAGAAATTCAAAAACCAGTAAACGCAAAGTCATTCATTCTCTCCTTTATTCCCACACCTTAATATAGGCCTAAAAAGGACTTGACTAAATAGCTTCATGTACATAATCAATTTATATGATCTTTCAGGAATATGAAGTAGTTTTGTGCAATTTTGAGTGTGTATGTGTGTTGGAGGTGTGTCTATATGCATGTTTGTGTGGATGTTAGAGGCCAACCTCAGTTGTTATTTCATTCAGTGCCACACACCTTGGATGCTCTCAGTGACTTGGTGCTCACTAGGTTGGCCAGGCCAACCAGAGAGTGATCTCAGGGATTCTTGGCTCTGCATCTCCTGTAATGGCTGGGATTGTAAATTACCACCATGCTCACACAGTATTTTTTAATGTGAGTTCTGCAGAGGAAACTCAGATCCTAATACTTGAAATATTTTATTTTTTGCTTGTTTTTGAGAACTTCACATGCTACCTAGAAACTACACTCCCCCCCCACATGTTTATAGATCCCATTTTCCTTATAAAGAAATTTTCTCTTAACTGAAACAGGAGAGGTAGCAGCTCCCTTTATTCTGGCCTTTCTCTCGTAGTGAGGCCTGTTGGCACACAGCTTTGCTGATGGGACTGGCAGAGTTTGGGATGGAGTATTGAGTGTGGGGGTGTTATACAGGTTATGATATTGTTCCAAAAGCCTTTTTCCCTCCACTTATTTTTCCACCCCCAAAATGTCATCATGTCCAATGTGACAGAATGTTCCTGATGATTATCATCCAGAGAAACACGACTTGCTAAATGATCTGTGGGTGCTAGAATTTCTCAAGCACTAAGCAGTTAGCTCTCCATTCTTGGTCTGCACTTCGGCTAGGGCATCTGCTGCTTGGGCCAGCAAGGGAGCAGCATGTTCCTGGGACAGTCTTGACCAGAGTCAGGCAGCCTGGCTTCTGATCTGTGGGCAACTTTGTGTCCCCTCATCTGGAACAAGTGGGATGTTAAAGTATCTATTTTATATGGACTATGATGAATAAATTAATGTATGTAAAGTGTTTAATGAGGTGTCTGCCACATTGGGTAAGGACTTAATGACTGCTAGTTTAATCATCCTTATTAGGGGACTGCAGGATGGGTTGGTGGTAAAGGAACTTGCTGTCTGAGTTCCAGTTCCAGAATACATATAACAGAAAGAGAGAATCAATGCCTATGAGTTGTCCTCTGAATGCCAAACCCATACCCATACAGTCAGTGAATGCCATAACTACAAATCCTTATGTGTTTCTGTGATGCTCACTTGATGTGAATTTTAGGGACCAGTGAGTTTGGGCTGTGATCTTTGAGTTAAGGCATAGAAATAAGATGAGTGAATGACTTAATTAATGTAGGCATTGGCAGTTCCTAGCTCTCTTATTGCTTGGTTTCAGAACACTAATGAACTATCTGTGAGGTCTGTGGCACTTTGTTTCTCATGTAAACTACAGGATGTTTGGTGGGGAAAGTGAGGTTCTTTTATATTGTTATCAATTAAGAGGTGAATTTGTGTTGTATTTAAGGACATTTAGCATTAAGAAGAGAACATTAATTGATTGAGCTTGGATGTTGGAGGCAAAGATATTGGAATAAGACAGCTGGACTATAGTTAATACATGTTCATTCTAGTTGGCATGGGAGGTTGAGGCCAACCTGGACTTCATGGGGAGACCCTGAGGGAAGAATGGGTCTTCCCACAAGAGAAGAATGACAGCCAACCAGAAGCCAGTTTAGACCAACGTTGTAGAACAATCAGTAGGGAATTGACTATCTTGTGTAATATATCTTAAGACTTTGATATATGGCTTGGGTGTGTTAGCTCAAGTCTCAACCTGTGGATGGAAGCCCATAGTGATTCTGATTGGAAGCTTCTAGATAGAGGAAAAGTAGGCTTCTGGGTAAATATTTGAGATAGCTTTTACTGAGGAAGTAAAAAGAGACTGGTACAGATTTCTGTTTCTGTGTGCCAGACAATTAAGTATACTTTATAAAATATTCATGTCCTAAACCTTACCAGAATACATGGCAAACTGAAAACAGCCAAGGAAGAGGAAACGCATCCATGCCTCTAAGCCTGAAGAACAACCATCATCAACACACTACTCCTTCTTAGGCTTTACTTGTCACATTTTACTGTGATTGTCATGCAGCATGTAAAGTGTTACATATACTGGCTTAGATGTTTATTCCATGTGGTTTAAAAAATGCTGATCATATGACAAACTTTTTTTTCCTTTCTTGTAACTTGTTTATTGGCACCAAAACCAGTCTTTGTGCCTCCCTGGTTTTTAGAGCTGTTGGTGGAGGCAAAGAAAGCATTCTCTCTGCCCATTGTCCTGGTCTTGTAAATGCTAACTTTTGTTAGCAAGTTCTGGCAGGACAGCTACGGTTATTATTTTAAGAATTCACCCAGATAAGGTAAGAGGTACTTTTTTTTTTTTTACTATGGGTTGAAGTATATGGCTCAAAACCATATTTCCTGAAAGAGAATGGGATAGAAAGGGACAGTTGGCTGAATGCTGGAAGGCGTTAAATAGTACATATGTTTTAAAACCATAGTGTCTCCACTGTAGTTAATTAAAATGGTTCTCTTAAGTAAGCTTTTCTTTTTGTTTCCAAAATAATAAGTGTACTGTGTGTTTTGAGTCTGTGAGCCTCTCAGAATGCTTTTGATAGATATGACATACATTTGAAGTCTCACTTCAGCTTTATGAGATATGATCATCGTAGCCCCTCTCTCTACTTATAGCTATTGTTTTGACTTCTGGTTTTTGATATTAGAGAGAGCGAAGTGTTGTGAATTGAATTGTGTTTCCTGCAAAGATATGTTGAGACTCCATCCTTAATACTGTGCCTATGGAAATGACCTAGTTTGGAAATACTGTGTTTACAGATGATCATTTTAAAGATTCTTATAGGATTAGGTATATTGGTCCTAATTTCAGATGCCCAGGGTTCCCAAGAGATTCAAACAGTCTTGTGTGTGATGTTCATGCCTATAATCTCGGGATTTGGGAGGTTGAGTTAAGCCTCAGTTATATAGTGAGTTCTAGGCCCCTCTGAGTTTTGGAACTAGACCCTATCTCAAGCAGACTAATATGGAGTGGGAACACTGCGTTCAGGGTTAGAATGATGAGTCTCCGAGCCAGGAAATGTCAGAGGTGGCCGACTAGAAACAAGGGAGTAGGCCTGGACCGCTTATCTCTGGAGAGCACGGCCCTGCCCCACACTTCCACTGTGGACCGTTAGATCTGGAAATGGGAGAAGTTAACTTTTGGTTGTTTGATCCACCCCTTTTGTGGTACATTGTTTAACAGTGCTCTGGGACAGCTCAGTGGCCAGGCATTGGTTCTTTGCAGCATCCTCTGGTTTATGCACATTTAAAAACACGTAACTTTGTCTATAATGGTCTTTTCTAAAGCTTTCAATACAAAGTTTTTATCAGATGACACTAGGACTGGACCTTCCCCCAGGGAAGCTGGACCTTCCCCCAGGGAAGCGGCATAGGGCCTTATGGGTCCCTTTGTCTCTATAACAGGGTTTGCTTTTAATAACTTGGTCAGGTCCAGGTTTCTTCTGAGAAGCATCTTTTGTTTTCCATATCTGTAATCTTTTCTCACATCATTAAACTTTTTATGCCCCTCCCCTTTTTACCCTGGGAAACTGTTCCTGAGCATTTGCATTTTATCAGAGATTTACTAATACTTGGCATGTTGGCTGTTCTTAGTCTGTGCTACAGGTTAAGTGATCTGAAAGCAAGCAACGGGAAAGGTGTAGGCCAGCCATTGCAGTCCTCCACCTGGGCACCCCGCTTCCCTGAGTGCTGCCCTCAGTTTTCTCTCTCTGAGTCTCCAAGATAGTGACTTTCCTTTCATGAATAAACTGTATACTTTATCAGCTCCTCACCGTCTTTTCGGGGAGGCCTGCTGTATAAGGGGAACCTATTTAATCAGCGCCCATGAAGTATTTGTGATGAGAGACTTGGGGTGGAGCAGCCTCAGTGACTAGCTAGGGTGTGGTCAAGCCACAGGATATTGCAACAAGAAAGCATGCTCGTTGTCTTCTCTTAAAGGCTAGGCCCCCTTCTCTTTTTTAGCCTCATATTTGGGGATGCACATGTGAGGCTTTGCCTCTTAGTTTACTGGGGTTCTCAGGAGGCCACGTATAATTTCTTGCCTGGCACACTTTTGCACACAAACAAGGATCCACTCCATCAACGGGCTGTCCCCCTGACAGTGACTTGGAGCTGGCACAGAGACAGTGCAGGTTTAGACAGAAGAAATACTTGCCATTGATGATGACATTCTGCTGTTCTTCCTCTCTTGTCTCCCGTTCACCTGGCAACAGCAGTCAAGGTCACCTGCTGGTGCCCTGGAGCACATACCCCACTTCATCCCATTCACTTGCCAAGTTAGATCATAGCAGGTGGTCAGTTTAACCCAAAGACCTCCAAATGTACACATGGCTCTATCCTTGGGAGAGCGAATGTAAATATTTGCATCAGACATGCACACAGAGTGTCAGCCATATACACGGATTAACCTCTGCCCATGCTCCCAGCTGTTTACTTCGCATTTCCAGATGCAAGCATGACTACAGAATCCCTGTGTCCTTCTAGAGATCCTCCATTCACAAATAGTAGATGTGTTTACATTTGCATCACACACAGAGTTGTATATACATACTCTATAACATATGCAAATATAAAAGTATATGCATCTACACTCCCATGAAGCATACATTTTTAAATCTAGGAAACTTATTGCATATGATTATTTCCTGAACTTTCTTCCTTTCCTTACTCTCCCATTTATCTTTTTTGTTTTTTTGTTTTTGTTTTTGTTTTTTGAGCCCATGTTGGCTTTGACTTCTGGCTTCTCAATACAAGCATTTTAGATCCTGGACCAACTTCCTGTTCTACTGACAAGAGAAGTTCCTGCTACACATTGCATTACCCTCTCTAGCAGGGTTTTAAAGCCCATGACTTAAGCTGCAGTAGTTGAAACAGCTTCCCAGACATCTCTAGACATCCTTCCCAAACAGAGGAGTTGAGGCTGTGCCCTGTCCCTGATATAGGAACACAAGATCTTGAAAGCTTCAGAATCCAAGAGATGGTGAGGTCAGTAAACATCTATGTGCTGCCGAGGGAAGGTAGAATAAGGAATTTTGCGTGCATCCCACAGATCTTTCCAGGCTACTGTCGGTTGCAGCTGACCCACATCTTTATTCTTCCTCTGGGCCAGCCTAGGGGTGGGGGAGGTCGGTGGTAGACCTGCCACTGTCCTGCTGCAGAAGCTGCAGGCCCATATGCTGCCAGAGTTAATGAACATATAGTACTAGGTGATAGGAGAGGAAACTATTTTGGGTGCTTGATGACTAAACACCTATGCTTCAGATGCAGTTGGTTTGTGTGACAGCAGCAGAAGGTGTGACTGAAAGGAAATTAATGATCAGGAGGCTCCGGCGCCTCCCCAGCGGAATGTTCAGGAGTGCTCGGAACTAATTAAGCAGCCAGCACGAAACTGGAAAATAGATGAAGGAACAGGCTTCTTCATGGTGGCCTGGGACTGCATGTAGACCTACATACACTATTTTTGGTTGCCCCTATTAAATACACAGAATGACATAATAGTGGAAGGCTATCTTGGCAGCTGTCAGAAAGGGGAATGGTCCTGGGGAGATGGATTCCCCGTTTGTTCACACTCACTTCTGACATTTGCTGGTGCCCTCAGGAATGTTAGCTGGTCCTTCCTGTTTCTCAGTTTCCTCACCTGGGGAGGGAAGCAGGAATAGTGATTGGTTGGCGGGCAGTTGTGAAGATAAAATGAGGAAACAGCATGTACTTAGTGTTCTGTGTGGACACCTGCTTACATGTGTGAAAGCATTTACTTTAAATTATACTTCTGTAGACTGGGGAAATGGAGGTTTTTCCAAGGTCATATATTTTTAAAGCATGGTAGCTTTTGCATGGTGACATATTTTAAAGGGAAAACTTGGACAGTTAAGGTGGAAATGCCAGTCTGTTTACTTGTATGTTTTCAGGACAAGGTATCTTTGAGTGTGTGATTTATAGCATGCAGTGTGAGGACATTTGCTGACCTCTGTTTAGAAGGCATTTGTACAATATTTGAAGACAAAAGGATCTACTTGTCTCTTTGGTACTTTTTGGACCTGGGGCGGGGTGTGGAGTGGGGTGTTAGCTCGTTTCTTGTTTCTTTGTTAGTACTGTGGAACTCTTTTTGAATTAGTCATGATTGTGTGAATATGTTTTAGGAAACTGTTGACATCTTTCCCTTTATCCTTTCTTTTTGAAAATGTACACGGAGTGATCGGGACCTCTAGATGACTAGATGCCAGGAGGTCACAAAATGCACAAGATGCTTTCAAGTGCTTCCTTTGCAGAAAGCCTTCCGCAAAGTTCAAAAATGACACTGGATCATGCAGAGGACATTTTTGCAATTTGCTGGGTTTCTGTAAATATATGAGTTATGTGGTTATAAAACTTTATGATGGAAAGTATGTTTAAAAATAGTACACTCAGAGGCGGGAACCACATAAGATGCTGTAATACATTTAATGCCCTAGTTAAATGTATCACCCCAGTCCTATCTGGAGCTGGATAAACAGAACATCTTTCTTTTTCTATTTGAAGCTTCCAGCCCCCCGCCTTCCCCAGCCACTTTAGTACACAATAAATGGAAATGTTATTTCCTGCCTCTGTAGACCTATTTACCTGAATGTCTGAGCTCACCCTTGTCTTTCTCAGGTCTACCCTTTCTCTGCTAGGCTTTGCTTTCATCTGCCTGCCTCCCCTGCCTTCGTTTTTTAAAGCCATCTCTAATCCTGCACTCCATGTGCTCTAATCTACAGTGTCTGACTTCAGCATTCTGCATGGCCACCTTTAAACATTCATCTCCTAGATTCACAGTTTTTTCTCCCATTGTGAATTTAAATCCTTAAATTTAAGTTTTGTAAATTTAAAACGTTCAAAGTTTTTATGAGTAGGGCAGAAGAAAGTTAAAATGAAGAACCATTACCAAAAGCCATTTCTGCCAATGTACAATGCTCTATTGAATGTCTTTATTCTCTTTGGTGAATCCATTATCTTGGCACATACAGCTTTCTCTCTGATACTTCTTCTATGGCTCTTCTATGTCTACATTTTAACTTTGATTTATTATAAACATAGAAGACCTTATAAATGACCATTTTTCACCATGTTCTTCCTGATCGTTTATTTTTAAAATTCAGGAAATCAGTGATTTTAAAATAGGTAAAGAAGAGAGAAAGAGAGAGGGAGATAGAACTACCAAAGACTTTACAGAAAAAGTATGATTGCCCCTTAAATATATAACTCATATAGGATGTGTTGGTTTTTTTGTGTGGTGGTGGGGCTCTCCATCCCCCCCCCCTTGCATTCTTAAATAAGTGGAGTAGAGTGTTAGAATCTGAGCTGACTGGTTGGGAGAAGTCTCCAGCTACTCCCTCTTTTCCTCCCAGTTAATGCTGGTCTGGTTTCCTGTCTGTGAGAAGTGAGATTGGATCAAGGGCTTGCTGAGGTGAACTTGAGCTGGGGTGGTGTGATTCTCTGTGGTATTGAAATGATCCATGGGAAGCACCTGCCAGTGCCGGAGGGGAGCCTGGCCATGCTAACGTGGCTTGCATAGCCTGGGGAGGATGCATTTATCTTGCCTGGTCTGTGCCTTTCTGCTGCAGCAACAGGAAGGGTGGTCAAAATGTCCTTCCTATTACTTAATGGAAGTGAGGTATAAAGTAGGTTGTAGCTAAGGAAGCATCTACTCAAGGCCCAGTGAAATGTCCCAGTCATGCTTGTTGTCATCGGAGTGAACATTTTTAATTCTTCTTAAGCCTCTTTGAGCATCTGCTGAGAAATGTTGAATCAGCCAGGGACATAGCAAGCTTCATTTGTCGGGACCGCCAGCCTGCAAATAACAAGATGGAGACTTCTCATTAATTATGAAAGCTGAGCTTTAGCTTAGACTTGTCCCACTAGCTCTTATAACTTAAATTAACCTGCTTTCATTAATCTATGTTTTGCCGTGTGGCTTTCTACCTTTTTTTCATTCTGTATGACTGACTCCCTCCATGTTTCCTTGGCATCCTCTCTATACCCGATTCTCTCCTTTTCTTCCTCTCTCTCTGGAAGTCCCTCCTATACCTACCTCCTGCCTAGCTATTGGCTATTCAGATCTTTATTAAGCCAATCACAGTAATATATCTTCACATGGTGTGCAGATATCCCACAGCACAGGGCATTTCTGATGTCTGGTTGCTTGAAGTATGCCCCATCATTGATGTGTGTGTCCCTACCAGAGTTCTGCTTTTGGCCTCTGGTGTCATAAGATACTCTTGACTCTCTTTGATCCTAACCTGCTGCTCTGTGCTGTGAAAGTTAAAGCTGTAGACTCCAGGATGCTGTCCAGCTTCTGAGCGGCTGGGTCTCCCTCCCATTGGTACTTAGTGCCTCCTGCTCGCTCATCCATAAAGCTGCTCTCTCCCTGCTTTGTGCCTTCCTAATAAAAGGAAGCTGGAAATTTAATTGTTTCTGAAAAGCCAACTATAACAACAACATGTTTGGGACAGATATTGTCATGAGATGACAAAGTCAAGTTGAAATAGAAGCCCCCACCCCCAAATTCCATCACTAAGTCCCATTTTTATTGCAGCCCACATAAAATCAAAGAGCTGGAACCCAGCTGTTCCCAAGGCTGAGGGTCCTCATGGCTGCAGCATGCTTTGGAGGCTGTTTCTCACAGACTTGCAGTTAATGAAAATATTTGCTTTGCTTGATACAAACAAAGTTTATGGGCAGAATTTGTGATTAGGAAATGCTTTAAATCTTCTGCTCTCCAGTTCCCAATTTCTCTTGTTCTGTGTTAGAGAATTATGTGGGATAATAACCCTTTTCTCAGGAGCAAGCTTAACTTATAAAGTTCTGGTGATGGTGCATATGTTTCTCTATTTCTTTGTGTTCCCTTTGAAATTAAGGGATTGGAAGTCTGGATTTTTGTGTAGGTCAGAATTCTGAGTGGCTAAGGAGACTGTCGCTTATGGTTTCTGAGGCCCAACAGCTATTTACTGCCCAAGTCTGGGACTTGAGTAATACATAGGCGCCCATGGGGCCACATAGTTCTCTTCAAACCTGGAAAATTGGCATTGCCTGGTGTCCCCATGTCCTCTGTCACTGTGTGTGTGTGTGAGGGGGCATGACCTCAACTTCTTGTATGGTCTTATCTGTCTCCTATTGTTACTTGTCTGGACACCTGCAGATCAGGTCATTGGAGTGTTCTTGTAGACACTGACCCTGGTTATGGAACCAAATGGTGGTGAGGGCTGGTCCTGGAACTAGTTAGGAGATCTCTCTGAGCATACAGTCCTGTTGGGAGGTAGTGTTCTGGTTGTAGCCGTGGCCTTGCCTCTCATTGGCAGTCACAGAGATGGCAGTCTGGGTGCCTCATGCACTGGCTAAAGATCTCAAGAGGTGGTGGCATCTCCTGGAGTCCAGGTTGTTTCTTTTACATGTATGGAACGGTGTAATGCTGGGAGGTATGTGACATGGATGTTTATGAAAGCATGATGAGCAAGGGGCGTGTAGATCCAGGTCAGCCACCTCCACTGTTCATGAGGACAGTATGAAGGACCCTGTTAACAAGTTTACCGTCCTCCCTTAAGGGGAGAATGTCTTGGTCACCTGCCTGAGCGTTTTTGTAATCCAGCGAGGGTTTGTCCCCTTCTTCAAATGCTAATGATCATTTGGGTGGATAGTGATAAATCATAGTTTCTCAGTTTTATCAAAATGTTCCGTGTAGTTGGCCCAAATGAGACGGAGGAGACCTTCCTGACTCTGCCGAAGCCCACAGCTTGCAGGGTTAACACTCCTTCCTCACAGCTTCGAACGTAGAAAACGGGTACCACAATGCAGCATAGAGGATGCTGGGGTTCAGTCACATCTCTCTTTGGCCTTGTGCACAAAGATCCGGCAAAAAAAAAATGAATGTCTGCCTGACTCTCTAGCTCCGGTTTTTATCACCCTCCTCTCGAGTCTTCAAATGCAGTACTTTTCTTTTTTAGCCAGGAAGTCATGGCAAGCACCAGTTGGAGAGCATTTGTCGGACAGGCCGGCTTTTCTTATGGAAACTTACATGTCTCCTCCTAACTCGACTGTCTATAATTTAGGACTTTGAAGGTGGTTTGTAATCTGCGGGTGATGACTCAAGTGTCTTTGCTGTTAGGCCTCCGCTGCTTTTTGGTCTATACTGAGGGAACGTGACTGGGGTGGGGCGGCAGAGTCAGGGAGGGTAGCAGCAAAGATTACTAGCTGCTTTTCTTCTTCAAGAAGCTCACTCTTGCCGGGATCTGTATTCTTCATATACTTTGTACACCATCATTACATCCTCTAGGTTTTTGGAGGATCTGCTTCCTCTAGAAAGTTTTATTTCATCATGGTATGTTATTTTGTTCCCAGGTTCATTTAGGGCTGAGATTCCAAGGGACATGCTTAATGAATGAGCCTTGTGATGGTTTGGGGTTAGCCGGGGTTCCAGGGAGCATCATGGAAGCAGTCCACTCTTCCATTGGCAGTCTCGTACTGGAGGGAGCAGACTGGGTTCAACATCCAGAGAGATCCTGGCTTTGGAATCTGCTCCACTGATAGCCACAGAAGTCCAGTGGCCTCCTTCTTGTCCTGCAGCTAAAATCAGAGCTTTCTGTGGACTGTGACTTTCTGTAGCAGCTGAGTGAAAGAGACAGGGCCCCTGTCCGAGTTCACTGATGCTTCAGTGGGAAAGCTTGCGTTTCTACTGTAGACAATAGATTTCAAGAGTGATAGGGAAATAATTTAAAAGAAATTTAGTGCTCTGGCAAATAGGAATTATATTCTAAGAACTTTGCTCTTGGGAATTAAAGTCTCACCAATGTGTCGTGGATGGTGTAACCTAGATATCATCTCTCTACTCCAGGTGATGACTTTGGTTCAGAGACACCTGCCTTGTCCTCCAGTCATAGCGGTGACTCTCCTATGAGTGGTCTCCCTACAGCAGAAGACAGCTATCGTGTGAGCTTGGCCAAAGGAGTTTCAATGTCTCTTCCTTCCTCACCTCTGCTGCCTCGACAGTCTCACTTGACACAGTCAAGATCAAACAAAAAATCCCCAGGTAAAGAAAAAATATGTATGTATGTATGTGCACATATGTGTTCAGGTGCCCTCAGATCAGAAACTGTTGGATTTCTTGGAGCCGGAGAGCATGTGTGTGTGTGTGTGTGTGTGTGTGTCTGTGTCTGTGTCTGTGTGTGTCTGTGTCTGTGTCTGTGTGTGTGTGTGTGTGTGTGTGTGTGTGTGTGTGTGTACACATATATATAAAGTGGTTGTGGTAATTGCACTCAGGTTTTCTGCAAGGGCAGTAGGCACTCCTAACTGCTGCTGTCCTCAGGAGAAAAAGATTGCGTTCTTTCTATCCACCTTTCTGTATGGCTCCACTTCCATATATAATGATAAATTACCCAGGATTGACTTTCATACAGATTCAAGAACTTGACATAAGAGCTCATGTTCACCATAAGCTTTGTTTTTCTGATGGATTGAGGAACACTGTCTTACAAAATGCCCCTAAAGTTATGGATGCAGGCAGGTGCCACGGACATCAGTCTGTTCATTACTACCATGCCTTGTCTGTTGAAGCTGTTTGCCTGCTGACATCATCCAGCATTGGAACAACTATGAAGTTTAATTTCTGGTGAAGAGTTAGACTTGTCACAGGGTAGAGGTCATGGGCTTAGGGGCTCCTTGTCTTCGGGCTTGTCACAGGGCAGGGGCCATGGGCCTAAGGGCATCTCGACTCCTTTCATCATTACCAACTTCATACACTTGCTGATACTGAGAAGAAAAGCAAGCAGTGGCCATGAGAGACTGGGATTCAGATGTGAGGAAAGCCTTTCCTGTGCTCATCCCTGGGGTCCTCACAGTTCTTTTGATAGTCTTTGAAACTGGCTGAATATTTGCTTACAAAAGGCAGGATAATTTGGGTTCCCATTGATCATGTGCCAATGAAAATTCTTCTCAATTACACGGGAACACATTCAGAGTTCATCTAGATTGGGTCCTGGGGCTATGAAATTAGTTAGTTTCTGGTTTCCTAAATATTTGTGTTACTTGAAATGGCATATGCATTATTTTTTAGTTATTTAGTCATGTTTGAGATTTATGTATGGTAAAATTAAGAGGGAAAACCTTGAGGCATTATATGTTAGAAATGGTGGTTTGAATTTGGTGAGTGCCCAGAATCTTTCATTGTTCTAGAACTTTCTTATTTTGGACAGCATTGCTTACAGTTCAGTCCTTAGCTGGAACTTGGGAATTTTTTTTGGTATGAAGTGATTTCCTGTGCCAAGGAATTTGACCTGTTTATCAGTATTTAGGGAAATTACTGGAATGTCCTTTGCTGTCTCACTGCTGACCTCCTGTCAGATGGCTTTTCTTGCTGGGTTTCCCACAGGACCTCTCTCTCTGGGTGACCCTGGTTGGAGTGACTGTTCTTAGGAAGCATGCACATCTTCTTTAACTCCACCATGTTACTTGTCTTTTCAGCCCAGGTTAGTGAGTTTATCAACAGAAACATTTTTGCTTTATTTCAGACTCATGAACCTTCTCCCAGGCTGTTCTGGGCCACCTTATAACATTTAGATTTAGCCAAGAAACCTGTTATGTCAGTGTAACAAGGAAGTCCTGTCTCCACCCTCAGCTCCTCTCTGTTTCTCCTCTGCCATCAGCCCCAGGCGATACCTGAGCATCCTGGCCTAACTTCTGCAAGAATCCTGTTTGGTCAATGGAGGCACAATTCCCCTCCTTATTACTGATGTTTCCTCTTTGCCGTTTTCATCCTCTGTCCTTCCCCCTGTACCTTGGCTATACATCCCCACTTGTCTGTGCAACTTTCTCAGTTGATCCTCGTCTCTCCTTTACTGAAAAATTCTGCTGCAGAGGTCCAACACCCACTGCTGAACTAAGTGTGCTTTCTTACACTTTCACAAGTATCACTGAATAATGCTTTGTCTTTAACATTGTGCACTTTCATACTTGATGCTTTAGGTACCTATGTAAAACAGGGATAATTTGGAGCCTGTTTCTTACTGAGGACTCTTGGTGGAGGGGAATGCTAAGACAGAGACTTGACATGCTGTTACAGTGTTCCTTTCTACCATGCAGTTGCTCAGTGAATTGCTATTGCTTTTGCCCCAGGCCTGGGGAAATCATCTGAGACTCCAGGGAATACTATATTTCAGACATAATTTTATTACTGATGGCAACGTCAGTGTCTGTTTGGTGGGACTTTCTGTAGCACTGGCAGGGGAGCTTGGACAACATGACTGTCCTGAGAGTTTCATATAGGCAGAGAAACCCTGACCTCTTTGTTCCCTATTCCCTGGCCAATATCAGACAGTTTTAACGAGAAAAACATCTCAAAGGGTTTATTATTATTATTATTATAAAAATGAAATTTATGTCTAAGTTCTCTGGTTGGTTTTATGGACAGAAGGATGTAACTGTCTTGAACCGATTCCCTTTTAGAAGCCTTTGTTCAACTGAGCAGATCCAATGCTAGCAGAGTGGTTCTTGTGCATTGCCTAAATCCATGTAGCAAAGTGGTGCCTCACAATGCTGATTTGGTGTCATCATCTTAGTAATTTTAACTTAAAGAAGTGAAGGTAGAGATGGTTGCTTAAGAATGGTAGTGACTCATAGGGCATGAAATTATATTTTCACAGTTCCTAACACACATATCTGCTTAGACCATATTATTGGAAAAGTATCCTGAGTTCTCATGTCTTACCTGCCTGTTTTTTTTTTTTTTAATTTTTAAAAAGGTTGACATATGGTAATTGAACATGCACTGGCTTTAAAAATATCCATCTATTTTAAAACTAGCACCATTGCTATTAAGGATACAGTAAATACAGTGTGTCTGCTGTTCTCAGAGGATAATGAGCCATTCCATCCCCAGGTACCCATCTTTTCTCCCTCCCCTGTGGCCCATGCTCCTCCCCTGACTGTCCTTCAGGCCCAGCGTTCAAATTACCTTGCTGACTTTTGTTATGTTTGTGGTGTTCATGAAGTTGCTTTTAAAGGTTGCCAACCTTGGAATCAAGAGTTCGTGGCCAGCCTAGCTACACATAGAAAGATCTTGTCTCTACAAACAAAACTCCTGAAAGGCTTCCCTGATCACCAGACTGCTTTACTTGCTTGTATAGAAATACTTACTACTTGATGCTAATCTAACTTCAGTACACTTGGTCCTTCATTTCGTTTGGAAGGAGGAATGGCCAGATGTGCAATTCTTTACTGATTCGTGGGCTGTAGCTAATGCATTGGCTGGATGGTCAAGAACTTGTAAAGAGCATGATTGGAAAATTGGTAAGAAAGACATTTGAGGAATATAGTGGTTTGAGGAAGAATGGCCTCCTTAGCTTGCTTGCTCATATATTTGAATGATTGGTCCTAGGCTGTTGTAACTGTTTGGAAATGATTAGGAGGTCTGGCCTTGTTGGAGAAGCATGTCACTGAGGGTGAGCCCACACCATTCTCCATCTGCTTTTGCTACTTCTCTCCAGCACCCATCTGCTGCCACGCTTCCTGCACCCTAACCGTCTGCAACCATGAGTCCTAAATTTTAAACATTTCTTTTTCATAAGTTGAATTAATCAGTGTTCTGTCACAGCAGTTGAAAGTAACTAAGACAAGGGTGGAGTATGTAGATAGGTCTCTTTGAGTGGACAAAAGATACTTGTGTCTCATAAAAATACTCATCGAAAGGTAACTCAGAAATCAAGCAGATAGAATAACTGTTCTGTGGGCCGTCAGCCTCTGTCCCTGGCCATCTCTCCTTGCCCAGGGGTCCCATGGACAGAATGGCCATGGTGGTTAGACATGAAGGCCATGCATGAGCTCTCCACAACATTTACTTGCACCCACCAAGGCTGACCCGACTGTAGCTGCTGCGGAGGGTCAGCTCTGCCAACAGCAGAGACCAACGCTAAGCCCCAGATTTGGCACCATTCCTGGGAATGACCAGCCAGCAACTTGGTGGTGGGTTGACTACATTGGATCACTTCCTCTGTGGAAAGGGCACTGCTTTGTTCTTATTGGAATACATACTTTAAAAAACAAAGACAAAACTGTCAGAGACTGGAACTGTTATTCCATCACGAGTCAACTGCTGGATCCATCTTGAACAACACAACCTACGTTGTTGAGAATGTGGATTAATACTATGGGTGACTACCTAGATCCCGGAATTATGGGCGAGAGGGAATGCCATTCAAGCCAGATTGGGTGGCTCAGGCATGTTAACTGCAACACAGATAGGAGACTGACATAGAAACTCAAGGCCAGCTTGGTCTACTGAAAGAATTCCCGGCCAGCCTAGGCTACAATGCAAGACTCTGTCACAAACAAACAGCAAACAAGATGTCGAACCATGTATTAATGTAAATTTTTTTTTATAAATCAGTTACTTATTTTTGGAGTAGCAAGGTTTGAACTCATGTACTCTCTCATGCTAGGCAAGTGTTCTACCACTGAGCTCTCTCCACTTTATATTCAGAGTTATGTGTATTTACCCTTCTGCAACCTTCATCTGTTTGTATTTTATTCCACTGTTTGCTAGACTATTCCATTTTCTGGGGTATTTTCACTTTATATGTCATTCTAACTGGAAGACCCTTTTATGATAATCACAAAGGTCAACACCCATGAAGATATTTCTGTGGTTGTTGTGAATCTTACAGGCCTAGGAATTCACCAGTATCTGTATTACATCTCCCCTCCCCCATCTTTCAGAGATGAGAAACCGCCATTTCCTGTGGCTTCTTCCTAGCTATTTGCTGTCTGCAGGCTCTTCCCCAGATCACTTTGGCTCCATCGTGATTAGCCATGAATGAGAAGTAGCGGTTTAAACACTGCAGCAGAAACAACGAAAATAATGACGGGCAGTACAGGTTAAACAGCCTTAATCTGAAACTCTGAAATCTAAAGTGCCCCAGTATTTACAGTTTCGAGCGTAAATAAGACATCACACCCAAGCTCATGTCATTAGTCATGGGCAAAATTCAGGAACTCTAAGAAGTGTTGTGCGTAGTTCCTTCTGGGTATGCCTATAGGATGAGGATGAGCATAAGAATTTCATAGGGTCCCAGGTCCCCCTTATATCTCAGTGCCTAGATTCACATATTCTAAAACCTGAAGTAGTATGAGTTCTGCAAGGTGTAGATTAGGGATCCTTGCCCTGTATTGTCCTCCTTGACTTTGGGCTAGACTGGGAGACAGGAGATCCCTGGCTAGTTCCAGTTCTGGCCTAACATTTGATATAGCTGTTATGGTGGTTGTGCAAACTCCGTTTGCTGTTATGAGATAAACCCCGGCAAGCTGAGAAGCCGAACGCATCTTTATTGTCTGATTCTTGGACTGTGAGTTAATGTCTGCAAGGCTTCCTTTGCCCTGTCCTGTAGGAGTGTTTATTAACTTGGAAATCTCATCTTTGAGAGAGAACTACTCCTGGCATTTTAATATTTTTTTTGTTCCCCTCTTCCTCCCTCCCTCCCTCCCTCCCTCCCTCCCCCCTGCCCCCCTCTCATTGGTAATGTTCCCTGATTGCTTGCTTTTCCACCTATTTTATTATATTTTTGAGACAGGATCTTACTGTGTAGTTCACACTGGTCTCATTCTTTGGAGATCCCCCTCCCTCTACTTCCTGACTGCTGGGATTAAAGACATGCTCCGTCACACCTTACCTTCCCATTTTATGGTTTGAGACAAACTTTCTAACATATCCAGAGCTTCCCCACCCATTTCAGACAGGCTTAGTCGTCAGCAAGCCCCAGAGAGTCTTTTTTCTCTTCCTCCCCGACATTGGGATTACAGATACTTACTGCCATGCCTAGCTTTATATATGGGTCCTGGGACTCGAACTCATGCCCTCATGCTTTCATAAAAACAACAACACTGATTGGTCCATCTTCCCAGCCTTTCCTAGTAAACCTGAGACTCACAGGATATAATTCTTTCTTGTTCTTTTTTTTTTTTTTTTTTTGCTTTATATCATATTGTAAGGTATTTCTGGTTTTCTTTAAGAACTTGATATTTATTGTCACTGTTTCAATATTCTATAATTGATTTTAAAACTAGCTTTTATTTAAATATTTATATTATTTTTCATTCAAAGAACTGATAGCCATGTATGGTAGGACATGCCTATACTTCCAGGGCATGGAATGGTGATGCAGAAGAATTACATACCAAACAAACCATGTAGTATGGCCTAAAATGTTTCTTGTTTTTGCTACTAATTCCTGGTGTAAATTTTTGTGCAATATGTATTATAGTATGTATCATGTCCCATCTTGGCAAGAATAGCCGTGCATGCCTGTAAGCCCGGTGCATATGAAGTAGAGGCAGCAAAGTCAGGCATTCAAGGCCAGCCTGGGCTACCTAAGACCTTTCCTATAAGCACACTGTTCAGCATTCACCTTGATGTGTAACTCATCTCCAGAACTCATGCTACTTTTTTTTCTGGTAAATTTTATGCAATCTGATATCTCATCAAGGGTAGTAGCTTTCCAGAGTGGAATTACTCAATGAAATGATCTGCATTGGTGAAGAATCCTGCTGCACACTGGCCAGTTGCTTTCCAGAAAGTAATATTGATTTGATACTCCCTTATGAGTTCACTGAGAGCTGTTTTTGAAGTTACCATCTTCTGGAAAACATCTAAATGGTTGGTACTTGTAGGCATTCTTTCGGGGGCTGGTTGTGCCTGCTGAGACCTTTGAAGAGGTGGAGGGGTCCTGCTGGGACCTTTCTTTTTTAAACCTCCCATCTGTCTGGGCTTCTTAGACTTTTCCATTTGTTTTCTTTCCAGGGTCCGGGCATTATCTCAGCTGAATCATAGTTCATGTTTAGAGAAACATTCAGTTGGTGTCCAGTTGCATCTCTAGCTGCTGCTGTCTTTGATGCTCAGAGAGGCTCACAGAGATTATGGAGGCTTCTAAGACTGTTAGAGTTGGGAGGGCTCTTAACACGGCTTCTGGCTCGGAATCCTTTGAAGCAAAGATCCCACAGTCATTATGGAACATGCCTGGAATTTGTGCAGGTTATTGATCTGTCCCCCGTACTGTTCTGCCTGCATACTGAGGATGCATTAGCTACAAATGAGAAAGTGTATGTTCTGGTCTCGTTTATAGAGGAGAGCACAGGCTGAAGGTGGTACATTGCATCTGTGAGGCAGCCCGTGGGGATGGAGAACAAGACAGGAACACAGTCCCTCTTCCCCTTGGAGAGTTAGTTATTTCTACCTCTTGCTTTCCTGAGTCCCTAGAAGCAGCCTTCAGCAAGGGCACTGGTGGCTGGAACAGTCTTTGTTTCCTCCTGGACACACAGGGATAGAGGAAGTATAATAACCTTCTCTAAGAAGTGAGCAGACAATTGTCCGTTTATGGAGGTATGACTGTGACACACATACTTTCTGTCCTTCTCTTAATTTGTGCTTGTACACAGAACTAGTGTTTGTTTCTCTTTGAATTTGAGTCCATGTACTTCTCTGTTCATGAGTGCTGGCTCACCCATGCATCATTTGTCTATACCCAGAAATTGCTCCAGGATTATCCAAACAAATACCAGCACCAGCGCTGCGGTCTTCTGCTAAAGCTAGGGATGTAAGGTGTCTGAAGAATGGCTTCAGTTTTGTTTCTTTAGCTTCCAGACTAATGCTTGTGTGTGTGTGTGTGTGTGTGTGTGTGTGTAACAAATTGCCAGCCACTGATGAAGAATATATGATCACTGCATATAAAATCCTCTTTAATGAGGGTAAGCATGTATATATTGATTAAAGGTAAGTTGGCAAGGAATTATCCATACACAAAAGTATATAAAACTGCCAGGCGTGGTGGCGTACATCTGTGGTCTCAGCCACTTAGGAGGTTGAGACAGGAGGATTGCTTCAAGCCAGTTGAGGCAATACTGAGACCTTAAAAAGTGTGTGTGTTGGAGGGGGACAGAGGAGGAGAGGGAGAGAGAGAGAATGAACTAGATGTCTGGTCCCTCAGTCCCTTCTAATGGACAGTTATTTTTGTTTTTGTCTCTTGTTTGTTTTTGTCGGGGTCTCCCATGGCGCCCAGGATAGCCTCCAACTCCCAGTCTAGCCTCAGCTCCTCCTATGTATGGGACTGCATCCAGTTTCCTCCCTCTCTTCTATGGTACACAAAACAACAGCCACACATTTGCCTGTTTCTCCTAACCGTGGGCAAGTAGCGGGTTAGAGAAAGAACGTTCCTGTCTGGTAGCTAAAGGACTGTGAGCTCTTCCCATTGGCCAGGCTGTGTGGGTAGAATGACTAGGTCAAGTTGTACGTGGCTAACACTGAGGACTGGCCAGTCCTTCATAGCTGTCTGCTCAGTGTGCGTTTCTTAGGAATGGTCACAGTTTTACTGTTTGTTTGAAACTGTCAATCATGAGTGTTATTAAAAAAAAAAACAAAACCTTTTTGGTCCATTTTCCACTTAATTAGGTTATAGTGTTTTATGACTCACAGAAGTTTCTAATTTTCCAAAGTAAAGTTGATACATTTTCCATTGTAATTTACCCGGTTGTGCTTTTTTGAAAAAACAGATTTATTGAAATATAATTGCATGCCACGTGATTTAGCTATTTAAAGTTTCCAGTGCAGTTTTAAAGGCATTTCCACATGATTGCAACCATTTCTAAAGTCTAATTTTAGAACTTTTTTTATCTCACCTAAAAGAGAAAACCTAAACAAACTTCCATCCACGGCTAACTATTCTACACTCTTCCATTCTTCATTCCTGCCTCCAGGCTCTAGGCAACTACAACTCCATTTTTCTGTCTATAGATTACTTACAGTGGGCACTCTATACAATCAGCATCGTAATAAAGTATGATCTCCACTGAGTGATTTTGTTGCTGTTTTTGGAAGATGCTTTGATGTATAAATGGCATCATTTAGTTTTATTGCCAATTAAAATCTTAGAGTGTCTACTTACCACATTTTGTTTATCCATTATGGACAGTTGCTTGTTTCCACTTTGGGCTGTTATAAATACTGCTACATTTTTATATTTTAAGTTTGATGTGTACATCTTGCCTATATATGTAGTATTAGCACCAGTGGGTCTTAACTGTAGCTAGCTCCGTATTGAATGCTCTACTGTGTTGCTGACTGACCTACTACCCTGGTACCACTTGATGTTGCCTCCAGCGGTATATAAGTAGACTGCTAGTATACCCACAGCCTCTTTCTAACCCTGTTCATCTTCCTAACTTGCTGTCCTAGTACATATAAACTAGTATCTTGTATCTTATTGCATTTTTAATAGTCCGAATATAAATATTTTATTAGGTCTATTATGTGTAAGCATTCTTCCATTCTGCGTTTCCTTCTCACTAGCATGATAGTTTTGTTTCAAATCGAAAAGGGTTTCTGTTTTCAGCCTTTTATTTGCCCCTGTCTTTTTGATGTCATGTCTTAACCATTACCTAATCCAGCATCATGCTATTTTTCTCCCAAGCATTCCATTGTTTTCACTTCCTGGAATTTAGATCTGTGGTCAGTTTTGGGGTAACCCGTGTATAGTGTGAGGTGACTTGGACACTGCTCATCCCTGAACTGTTTATTGAGGAAACTGTTCTTTGCTCTGTGGTTGGTCCTTGGTTGACCATCGCTGCTTCATGAAGCCCTTGCTACATTCCCCATTTGCTTGCTCTCTTTCACTGTGCCCTAGACAGACTTCCTCAGCGCTGACCTGAGCTACAGCTCTGCCCTCACTCCTGGAAGTTCCCTTCTCGCTATGGGAGGAGAAGCCTCTGCATGCAGCACACCACACACTGTATTTCTTTCTGCCAAGTCTTGCATTGCATCCATCTCTCTGCCTTGATTGTGAGTGTCTGAATTTCTTGGGGTTGTGAGTCTTGTCTTGGTTCTTGTTTGTTGTGTGTGCGCCCCCCCCACCCCCCAGGAACCCTAAGGAAAGCAGGATCCAGTCACTTTCTTAATGCTGGTGATGGGGCCCAGGCACGAGAATTTTGGTATTCTGCATTTACCAACTTCATGTGATTGGTTGGAAATACTAATGGATGCACAAGCAATTTAGAAGTCGTGGTACTTTGCATCCATAAAGCTTTGAAAGTAGCTTTTTATGGCATCTACAGAGACCACAGACTTTATAATAAGGTTCAGCCTCCCCTTCAGGCTGGGTTGCTTGTAAGCTGTGGGCACAAGCGAGCGTGGGTCCCTGGGCAGCCCCTTATGTTCCTGTGCCCTGGTCACACTCTCATTTTCTTAGGCTTTTCAGGGTTTTGCTGCCTGCCCACCCACCCGTGGTTAATGACAGCTCGAGGTTTTAGCTAGTCACACTTATAGCAATGTCGGCTGCACCCTGTGGTTGGGTCAGATGGTGGCTGGAACAAACCCAGAGCCATGCTCAAAAATGAATGCTTTGCCTCAAAGAAAATAGGTGGGGTAGGGACAGTGGGAATCTTTTTTGATTATTGCTGATTCACAACGAAACCCAGAACTCACAGAGGCCACGGAAGCTGTTCCATCGATCTCTAACATTAATGAATGTTAGCGTGAGGTGGGGATAGGCAGAGAGGGCTGGCGCTCTGTCTTGAATTCTCAAATTTGTTGTGAAATGTGGATATTGGTAGGGGGCAGGAATGGCTGGCTGTGTTGAAGGCAGAGTAGCCAAAGATATGTGCAAAGCCAGGAACTGGGAAATGAGGGTGACACAGAATGATGAATCTTTTTTTAAAAAGGAAATGGACTGTGGAGAAGAGCGTGCCTTCTCAGTGTCTCCCCACGGGGCTGTGGCAAAGCCAGCTCTAGTCTCTTGCCCTTGTCATATAAGGACACATAATACATACTGCCATGGGGTATTGACAGGCCTCACAAGCCTGCCTATTTTTAGTGTTAGCGTTAGTTTTTTGAGACAGGGTTGCTCTGTGTAGCCCTGACTGTCCTGGAACTCACTTTGTAGACCAGGCTGGCTTTGAACTCATAGAGATTCGCCTGTCTCTGCCTCCTGAGTGCTGGGATCAAAGGCCTGGTTAGACCTGCCTCTACATATTTAATTATCTTCCCGAAGCCTATTTTCTATGGCAGGTCATCAGGACATACTGTAGACATGTGTTCATCCCTCCTCACCCCTGTTGACCGCTGTGCCTTCTACACTCCTGCAAGCACACTGCCACTAAAGTCCCTGGGCCCATTCAAGGTTTTCCTCTTTCCTTTTCTTTCTGTGCTTAACATGGAAGCCGAGATGTCAGACATGCCAAGTGCTCTTCCCCGAGCGAAGTAGCTAGCCCCATGACCTTCACTGTTTGGACAGCGAGCACTGAGCCAAGGAAGCCTAGCTGAGAGTAGCTGGGGAGAGTGGCTGGCACCCTCACTCCAGCATTCTTTCTTTATGTGAAGATGCCGGGATACAGAGCTGAGGAAATGCTTCTCTGTGGAAATTTGGTTTTCTCATCACTTTCTTCATCAAAAAGCGTGGTTCCAGGGGCCAAGTGCTGGTAAACATGTCCCCTCTGAAAAAGCCTGGGAGAGGATCAGTTCTCCCACTGAACGCTCTGGTCTGGGTAGGGTCGTGTCCCTGGCTGAGATGGGAAGGACCTCACCGGTGCAGTCCCTCAGCAATTGCTCGAGTCACAGTCTGGCCAGACTTGGCTCCCTCCATCCGAGGGGAGGATCTGGCGCCTCTCTCACAGGTGTGATCTCAAATGTGTTTTCTCACATTTCCATGTTGAATTATTAAGCCCTGATGGCCTGCCATTAGGAAATAGACTCTGGGGGGAGGGGGCATGATGGACTAGCCATCGCAGAGACCCCCTGGCAGTAGATGTGTCATTATATGACTAGGGAAGGTGACTGAGGCTGGTTTTGCTGCAGCCATGTGAGGCTGCAGCCTAAGAAGACAGTTTCTAGTTAGTTCCTTGATCTTGGACTTTCTGTCCTCCAAACTATAAAAAATAAATAGTTTAAGCTACTTGTTGTATGGTGCTTTTACTATAGCAGCCTGAACTGACTGATGGGTCAGGTCTGGTGATTGCAGTTTCTCAGCCACGTGCTATGGGATCTGTCTCCATTTTCCTTCATTTGACTCCGTGGCCACTACTGCCTTCCCACAGGCCTGGGCCTCGTGAGCCTTCATCCTCAGCCAGATGCCCTCCAGTGGGATTCCACCCTCAGATCTGTGTTTTCTGGCAAGCATGTGTTGTCTTGATGTGCAGCCTGGCCTCCTGCAAAGGCTTTGTTCCCTGGGAACAGGGCATGAAAGCAGTATGGCCCAGCAAGTTCCAGTTCCAGCTCTACCACCAGTCACCGGGGTCACTCATCTCCACTTGCTTTGCACATGAGCCGTGTGGCAGGAGTAAGATGCTGCGTGTGGGTGATTGCCGGGTGGAGGAAGCTAGCTTTCAGGACTAGTGATTGGGGTGAGAAGGTCTACAAAAGCAGCGGTCTTGGCAGAAAAGGGAAATGTAGGGGAAGCAGAAAGTGCCCAGTGATGTCCTCCTGCCTTGGTAATTCATGACACTCCCCTTATGTTGTCAATGGAAAAGAGAGTCCGGCCTTGAAGAAGGTCGTGGTGACTGCGTATTCCACAGTGCTCCCTATTTGCTCACTAACCAATGGAGTGCACCCGAGCAGACAGTAGCCTGGTGTTCGGAGCTGTGCGTGGGAGAAGTCCTGTTGTTCCTTAATGCAGGCAAGCGATCAGGCCAGTACTTGAGTGGAATTCTCCATGTTCATCTGAACATCGCTTACACTGTTCACAGAAGCGACTCGCAAACATACGGTCTCTGGATGACACAGCTGTTATTTTTTTTCTGTCATTGAAACAGATTGCTGTTTATTTGGATGTATACCAGATGGAGTAGAGAGCTTGTACATCATACCGGAAACATGTAGCCTGTACATCAGAACCGTGTCATGTACAGGGCAGGTGGGGGTTGAGCCTGACTGTAGGGTCAGCAAATGAAAGTGCCATAGTTGACCATGTGTCCTCGTTTCTTTATGGAGAAGGTGCTAGGCTGCAGATGAGGTCATTGTGCCCTAGTTATGACTCCACCACAATATTGGAGGGTGTTGCTTGACAAAACAGCAAGTACTAGGGACATTGCTATTTTGGGCATCACAGTGTTTCTCTGGGACTTGGGACAGAGCACTTGTATGCTGGGAAGCTCTCCTTTGTATCAGTCAGAAAATGACTGTGGACCCTAAGTTCCTTGGTAAAAATTCAATAAGGTATTTTTTTTATTAAAGCCATTTTGGTACAGTTTATATTTTTTCAGTGATACGGTTTTTATTAGAGCCAAATGTATACAATTGAAGACATGAATAAATATGTATATATTCATGCATATATTAACATTTACATGTGTGCATGCAAGAAATCTATGGGATAAATGGCTATTTTAAAGGTAGCTGGGACATATGAGTAGGTATAGTATGTATTAAGTGAATGTGATTTTTTTTTTTTGGATACTATTTCCACTTTTCTTTTACTGATTTAATAGAAAAAGGCTTTGTCCTGTCCAGGAGGGCAGACCTGGGGTTCAGGCCCCAAGTTTTTGTTCATAGTGCTGTCTTTGCAGCTTTCTAGCCTGACCTATCTTGGTACTTAATTGTTTATGTAGAAATGATGATTCTGTCTCTGGGAGAATTAGAGAGGCTGGTGAGGAGCTGTCTCCTGGAACGTACTGGAGAAAGCTGCTGCTGCTGACCTCATACGTGACCCTCCTTCCAGGACCATTTGCCCTCTCTGGCCTTTGTTGGCCTCGAATACACCTTTCTTTTTCTTTTTCTTTTTTTTAACTTTATACCTCTGACAAGGATGATAGAGAAGCCAGTACTGTTGAAATGCTGGGACTTCTAAAACCGAACTTCTATTTAGACTTTGGTTTGTAAATGCTGATGGGTCTGTTCAGTTTGGGTTTGTGCCTAATCATCCCAGCCACAGCTTTGGGAGCAAGTTGACCCATCCATAGCTTCTGATCTTGCTAGATAGATACTGAACTGGTTTTCATTTCTGGTAGCATGTGTTGTTCCCAGCCCAGTGCCTTATACTTGGTTATTCTTGTTGCTGTGGCCACTCTGATTGAAAGTGAAGAAGAGGAAGCCAGAGCGGCACAAGTTAGCAAGCTTGGAGGAGTGTGTGAGGAGCATTTCCTGAGTAGCAAGCTGCAAGACTGCTCAGAAGGCTACCTTGGGAGCCCTAGAAGATTCTGTCCAGGAGGAATGATGTGAGTGGGCCACACCAAGGAAACCAATTCCTGAGGACTGATATTTATTGTTTTTTTTTTTTTGGATTTTACAGTGGACACTTTTTTTTTGTATGATTTTTTTTTTAAAATTGTGTGTGTATAAAATTTACTTTTGGAGACAGAAAAACACATTCTTACTTGTGTCCTAAAAGTGCAAGCCTCCTTGGCGAGTTAATAGTGTTGGCCCTTAGATTTTCTGTGATGGGCAGAAGGTGAAAAATAACCAGTCTTATGAATTTGCCCTGAAGTGAGGAAGAAGTTTCTAGCAGACTGCCCAAGAGAGTCAACTTTACTTTGGATCTTTGCATCTTTTCATCATCTTTGTGGTTGACATCTCATTATTTTTGTCTTTCACCCAAGAGATTTCTAATCATTGTGTCTTTCTTTATATGGTCCTTTCAGCTCCAGCTTTCCTGAAGACCTTAGTGACTACTCCAGGGTCCTTTCCATCACAAGAGGACACTGTGAGCTTGAGGGGCTCTCTGATGTGACGTCTGTTTTTCCGAGTGGCCTCAGAGGCACTCTGAGTTATTGGAGTCTGTCTTTCACTCAGCGGCTCCATGAGCTTTCGTAAACATTTGTTTCATGTGGGTTTTCTCAATGCTTGCTGTGTGGGCTCTGGTTTAGGAATGAGGGAGACCCAGAGGGGATAAACACTTGGCCCTAAGCTCTTGGGAACACCCAGTTCAGTGGGAGAGACTGGGGCTGGGGAAGACACAGACATGTCTATAGAGTGTTGGGGCTTCGTGGGAAAAAGGGACAAGTCTTGGTGTGATGGAAGGGATTCTTCGTAGATGAGGTCCATGGCAAACTGGAGCTCCTAAGGGGCATCAAGTTGGCCATAGAACAGCCCCTCTTGATGGTCTGGAGGCCTGTGAAAATTCGAGTCAAGGCCAGGGTGGGTCACGGAGCCAGAAGGGTTGAATGTTATTGTTTTTGTTGCTGTTATTTTGTTTCTGTCACTGGTGTCTTTTGATTGTTTTTATACTGAAGGATAAAAGAAGTTTGTGGTCGAGAGCAGGGCTTGTCTTCTTGCCACTGGGAGCTGAGACTGGTTTTAGAGTCTTACAGTGATTCGGATGAAGTGTAGGAGAATTCAGTGATGTGGAAGTTGGTCTGAGACAATGTTAGGCTGAGGAAACTCAGGGTGCCAGTGACATGTTTGCACAGGGGAGTGTGAGGGGTAGAATATGTATGGACAGTGTATGGGGCACATATGATGTTGACATTGCAGTTGGAATATCAGTGAACCATCTTTGAGGCACTGCCCCTACCTCTGCCCAGCGGTCCAGAGCTTTGGGATGTATGTCTTGGCTGAGTCGTTTGGGACAGTTGATAGAGCTCCATATATATGGTGAGCAGAGCTCCTATATTTTGAAAAAATAAGAACTCCAAGACTGGTCCTAAGGTTCTAAGTTGGAACCCAGGTGTAGGCTAGTGTAATTCACTGACTACCATGTGCACTGATTTGACTTGGCAGGTCAGGGACTTTGGATCTTCCATGGAGGCCTCTTTGTGCAGAGTGTGAGGGAGTCAGATTACAGAGCCTGAGTTCAGGTCTCAGGCCTTGAGGAGGAAAGTAGTTTGGGATGTTGAAGATCAAGTATAATACAGAATGAAAAGTATCTGTTGACTTTTGGAAATACAGCTGCTGACCAGATTTGTCCAGCTTCTGACATGAGTCAGACTGCAACTACCTTAGGCTACTGTGGTCTCTTTTGCAGCCACTGGATTAGGTCGTCATGGCACAAGGCAGCCATAGATGATATATACATCAATGGCCACAGTTGTAGTGTGTCGTGCACTTATGAAACCACTTGATGGTCTCATTCTTGTGGTTTTCCCTGACCTTTGCCTCTTAGGAATGGAGAGTTAGAATTTATTCAGTGCTAGATACAGTCTGCATATTTTTAACTCTAGATGTAAGTATCAGCCCCATCTACACTTGGGGAGAGCCCTAAGAGTTACAAACCCAGCCAATAAATGACCAGGATCTGAATTCTCTTGATTTTAAAGCCTGGTTCATTCTACCTCACTGGCCTGCCACCCAGTGGCTTTAGACCTTATTATTTTCCAGAGGTCTAGTTGGCACAGAAGACATGGAACCCCACACTGTTGCTATTGTCCTTCCTGTGACCAGCAGTGAAGCTGAGCTTTTCTGCTTCTCCTGTGTACTCTACAGGGTGTGGGTACCACCACCTGAAGAGATGCTTCCTCCTCCAACAGTATCTGCCTGTTACTGTTTGAGCCTAGGATGAGCTTCCATTTTATTTACATTAACATTTTGGAGTATTTTTAGATTTATAGAGAGCTTGCAAAGGACAATATAAAGAAGTTCCATATATCCTGTGGTCAGTTTCCTCTGTTATTAACACAGCATTGTGTGATACATCCTATATAATTATTGAACCACTATTGCTACCTACTAAAGTCTGTACTTGTGGGTTTTTTCCCCATTTCTGATTTTCTTTTGTTGTTCCACATTACCATATCACATTCAGATATCATGTCTCCATAGATTGCTTTATTTTTATTTTTATTTTTTTTTGAGACAGGCTGTAGCTCTGTGTAGCCCTGGCTGTCCTGAAACTTGCTTAGTAGAGCAGGCTGGCCTTGAACTCAGAAATCTACCTGCTTGTGGCTCCTGAGTGCTGGGATTTAAGGCTTGCACCACCACAGCCCTGTACCACCATTGCTTGGCGGCTCCATAGATTCGAGACTGTGACAGTTTCTCAGACTTCCTTTGTTTTAATGACCCCAGTGATTTGAGGATGGTATTTTGTAGGTTGCCTGCCTATTGGAATGTGTCTGATGTTTTTCTCACTTGGGAATTTTGGGCAGAACTCAGAGAGCTACGGTGGCTTTTTTCATCCCACAGAGTTGAAGGTCCATGCTAGCAGTATAATTTACCTCTGTTCATTTGATTTTGGCTGTCCACTTTCTCCAAGGAACTCACCCTGTCTCCATCTCTCCTTGTTTCTACCAAACACCTAAAGAACACTTTGTTCTGTGCATGGTCACTGTACACAGGCCACAGGTCAGGCAAGGTGGGTACTGATCTTATGCTTCTGACAGTGGCGTTTCTATCTTTGAGGATTACTCTGGATTTTGAGTTTCTTCTTCTCTATTCATTTATTCCAGTATGGATTTAAGTATACAGGGACTTTCAGAATATCAGGTGTATAACTCAGAGGGCTCTGGCCTTTGTGCATGGTTGGTTCTCTGTGAGACTGGGTCCTGTCTGTGAGCATGTGCCCTTCAGAATCTGTTCTGGTATGTGAGGTATAAAATGGGCAGGAAGTTGTTGCTGAGATTTATTTCCTTAGTGCAAATTGCTAAGCATATATGTGTCACCTAAAACCTTAAAGAAAAAAGCATCCTGGACTTCATACTCCTTAGGTTGACAGTCATTTCTTGCCTTGATGGTGAGGAAACTTCCCTGGCAAGCTTGTGCCTCTGTGCCTTTGTCTAAAATTGGCATCAAAGCAGCACCACCTTGTGGTAAATACTGAGTGTTTCATGGACAGGTTCTGCTAAGTTCTGTAACTCAACTGTTCAGGCAGCAAGTTTTCAAAAGAAAAATAGGTTTTTTTTTTTTTTTTAAAGAATTTAAGGAACTGCTACTTTGGTTTTCTATATTACCAAGTTTAGATAAAAGATAGATACTTGAAAGTAACCAATTATAGTTGTTCTAAAACAAATATAAGAAGGAAACTTGGACTTTTGAGATAGCTCAGTGATTAACAGTGCCTGTACACAGGCATGCGTTAGGTCAGGAGCATTCTCAACCGGGTGCTATCTCAGTCAGCTTTCATAGGAAGGGCAGATAATATTGTGTCTGTTTTCACCAATAAAAATTCCACACCGAGCTGGAGAGATGGCTCAGCGGTTAAGAGCACTGACTGTTCTTCCTGAGGACCTGAGTTCGATTCCCAGCATCCATATGGCAGCTAACAACTGTCTATAATTCCAAGATCTGACACCCTTACACAGCTATACATGCAGGCAAAACACCAATTCACATAAAATAAAAATAAATTTTTTTTAAAAAAAATCCACAGGCATCTGAGCTGTGGTATATTCAATGTGGAAATTCTTCTTTCTGTGTGTCTTGAACCCAGAACATTGACAGAGTCAGCCCCTTTCTTGAGGGCATTGCAGTGGTCTGGGTTACAGCAGGGGATGGCAGTAGACATTCTATTTGCTCAGCCCAACACGTCACTGCATGATGTCTGCAGGGGATGTTTTGGCGGGCAAGAGAATAAGTTCCATTCAATGAACCTCACAAGCCAGGTCTGCACTCAGCTTACTGACCGAGTAGAGTAGATCCTGACTGCAGAGATGGCATGGTGGTTTAGGCCAGGGTGCTTTCTTTGTTTGAAGAACAGTGGCAGAGGAAGCTGTCTTGAGGTGCTTTCAAGGACATGGCCAGTGATGCATGATGGGTAGGAACTGGAGGTCAAGCAGGGATTTGGAGGTAAGGGTCCTTTTACTTCCACTAATATTTTGAAAGGAAAGTTTGACCATACCAGATAGGGACCATTTTTTAAGAAGAACCTTTCATTTCTGAAAGCAACATTTTGTTTGCATAGGATATATGCAATATAAAATATAAAATTGCTCTTCACTATTTTTTAGCCTTTAAATTCAGTTGTAAGTCATGCATTTATTAATTAATTTAAAGTCATATTTAACATGAATTCCCTCTATGGCTGAGAATCATACATTCAAATAGGACCCACTGGCTACTCAGCTATTCCATTTACTATGTTTTTTTTCTAAAGAGTAGTAATTCTCTACTAAATATATTCTCTGATTCTGACAGAGGTGACAAATTTATTCTTAAAAATGATACAGTTATGCTGATTCTTTGACTTTCTTCAGGCCCTTCAGTTAGTTCTAAACTTTGCTTAGGTTGTAGGACAGCTGATAAGCTCAACCCAGGAAAGGTGAAGCAGAGAGTCAAAAATGTGTGTTCTTAGGATTAAATAGAGTTTGGAGCAAACACATAATAGTTGAAATAAGGCATCTATTGCCCTTTCTTGCTAATAGTCTAGACTGCCCAGAGGTACCTCAGCCACTTGGAGTTGTGTCTCATGGGGAAGGGGCGGGGGGGGGGTTGTGGGTAAAGGGAATCTCCCATATTGGATCTGAAGAGTATTTGTTTCCTGGGGCTGTAGTGGCATGTTATCACCATTTGGTGGTTTCAACTGTGAATGCCATCTCTCTGAGTGACAGGCAAATGTCTACAGAGTCCCTGTCTGGGAGAGCCCTACCTTCTGTACCTTCTGGTGGTTCTAGATGTTTGCACCTTGTCCCCACATTTTTCCACTCTCTGATTCTATTTCCCTTTATAATCCTTTCTTTGTGTTACTCTCTATTGCCTTCCTCTCTCGTACAAGAATCCATGTATCTTGGACCTGTCTGGATAATCTGAGATGTTCCCCCATGTCCAGATTCTTAGTCTAGACACGAATCTCTGCAGACCTCTAGAAATCAAGCAGCTACACATGCTAGGGAGTGGAATGTGGACATGAACCTGGGACCATTGTCATTTTATCATACACTTCTAGCCCAGCATTATCTGATGGACTCATGAAAACTTTGCTTAAATAATTTGCATACACATCTACATTTGCCAAAGGAAACAGAGAAGAGAAAAATGGGGACATCTCTCACCTCAGCTTCAACAAAAGCATAAAAATACATAAATGCCACCACAATCAAGATAGAGACCAGTTCCTTCATCCCAGTATATTCATACTGCTCTGTTCTAGTCAGCTGTTACCCAGTGCCCTGGCAACCTGTAGTCTTTCTCCAAACCTAAAACTTTGCCTTTTTAGAATGGGATATGTAGACCCACCTAGTATACAGTCCTTTGGAGTCCAGCTTCTTGGCTGGGTGCACTTGAGATTCATTCATGCGATGATGGGTATCAACAAACCTTTACTCCATGTTTCAGAAGTAGTCCATTGCATGTGTAAGGTATTGCTCTTGTACATTGTCAATATTTGTCACTGTAAATATTGATTTAATAAAACACAGATTGGTCAAATAGCTAGACAGGAAGTAGAGGCAGGGCAACCAGACTAGGGGAATTCTGGGAAGCGGAAGAGCAGAGAGAGAGATGTCAGCAGATGCAGAGGAAAGAAGACAAGAATGCTGTTCTGAGAAAAGGTACCAAACCATGTGGCTAAACAAGATAAGAATCATGGGTTAGTTTAAGAGTAAGAGTTAGCAAGTTAACTGATCCATAGGCCAAATAGCATGAAATTAATATAAGACTTTGTGTGATTATTGGGACTGCTGGTCTGGACCTCGGGGCTAGGCTGGGACAGAAACTTCTTACTACAACTGTCCATTTGCCAGTTAGAAGACACTTGGCTAGTTTCCAGTTTGGGATGATTATAAATAAAGTTATTATAACCGTGTGCACACCAGCTTTTGTATGAACATGTTTCCTTCTCTTGAGTCAGTATTAAGGAGTGGATTTGGCAGGATCATATAGTATGTATATTGCTGTATGAAGTGACAACTCTTTTCCAAAGGGCTTAAACATTTTGTAGTCTCACCAGTGAATTGGGAGCTTGGTTGCTCTGTATCCTCAGCAGTGGCTTGTTTTATGTGATTGAGAGTGTTCACTGTTGTACAAGGTAGACACATTCTCTGAGGGGCTTACATGTCTGTGGTGGTCTCAGTGTAATCCAGTTAGACTTAGAAGATTTATTAAGTATTATCATCATCTTTACAATTTTGAGGCAGGATTTTATAAGAGTAACTTAGATAAGGATGATCTCTAGCCTTCTGCCTCCAAATGCTAGGGTTACAGGCTAGGGCGACTGTATCTCATTTTGTCTGGTGCTAGGGATCAAACCCAAGGCTTTGTGCATGCTAGTCAGGCACTTTGATTATTGAGATACATTTCCAGCTCTCTGATTGTAACTAACACCTATAATTGTAACTGTAAACCTTTCCATGAAACAATTCTTCATTGATGTTTCTCTCTAAAAGTGGTCAGAGTATTTGGGAAACACATTTTATGTCAGTACCCAGAGGTTAGGTATGAAAGTTGATATTGAATGAGATGCAGATGATCAGAGGATGGGGATGAAGAATAATACATGTATCTCTTTGCCATATGGGATATGAAGGTTCCTGTGTATGGTGAGGTGGTGGAGTATGTGTGTATACATGCCCATCAAAAATAAAGCCAAGGAGGATGGGCTAGTCCTTACCTCGTCACTGAGGACTGAGAGTAAGATGCAGGATTGCTCTGACCCTTTCCTGGATGCTAGGGAGGAGGGCAGAGCAGCTTCTTATAGGGGAACTTTTGGGTGGAGTGGGACACCTGTGGTTCCTGTTTTTCCTCAGCCTCTTCCTTCATATCTCCTGTCTAACAGAAGGGTGGAAGATTGGGATAGATGTGCTGTGGCCGTTGTACTAAATGAAAGTTTGAGGAAATATTTGCACATTAACTCTTTCATTAGATAATACTGCTTTTTAGCAATTAAGTAAAATTTGAAAACAAACCTCTTCTCATTGGCATCAATATCTGTGGAAAGACAGGTGCGTCTACCTCCAAGAATTCCCTGTAGTGCCACCACCTGTCTGACCTTCAGGTGCTCTCCCATGCCTCTGCTTGCCCCCGTGACAGCACTGTACCATGGCAGCTGTCTGACTGTCTTTTAACTTGATTGTAAGCTTCCTAGGAAGTGGCCATGGTCTCAAATAGGTAACCCAGTGGGTTTCAGTGTTGCCTGGGCAGGTACCTCAGAATTGCCCTTACGGGGCGGGGCTGAGAATGTGTATTCTGACAAGAATAGGAGACATATTTGGGGATTTAATGCCAGGAATCCACGGGAAAAGAAGGTTCTCAGGGGTCCTACTTCTGGCTTTTGTATTCAGCTGCTTCAGGAAGTGCAAGGATCATTTTCTGCTGTGAGAATGACAACAGATCCCTCTCCCACACACTTACTGTTTGCCCGTCTCTTCCAGAAGCTGGGAAATGGCCCTTCTAGGAAGGAGGCAACACTTTTTCTTTCAGAGCCATCATGAAGTTAATGTTGGTAGCTATCAGTTTTATATATAAATGGTTCACACCACTTGACTCCACCTAATCTGAAATACCTTTTGCCAGGGCTTGCTTACTGAGTGGATTGTTTGACTTTACCTTTCCTCAGAATGAATCTTCCCAAGAGGCTGTCTCTGGCCTTATGACTGCATGGCACCCACCACTGCTTCAGCCGTCCAGTAGGGAATGGTCCTGTGGAAGAGTCCCTGTGTGCTGAGACCTTGCTGACTCTTGTCTTTCTCCTTTTACCAACCCTAAACTGCACGACACTTTTTCTGCTCCTCCCACGTTGTCTTGGTGGTAGAGGAAGAAAAGGGGTCAAACTTTAGAAGCTTTGACTGGATATCTTGTTCTCATAATAAAATTCAATATGGATCTCTCTGAGTTTAAGGCTAGCCTGGTCTACACAGGGAAACCCAATTTCACAAAAAAACTTTCAAAATTAGCCAGGTACCATGCCCAGTGCATGTTTATAATACCTACAATTCAGAGGCTCACTGAGAGTTTGAGACCAGCCTGGTTTACATAGCAAGATCCAGACCATAAGACTCGGCTTCTCAGAAAAAGTGTGTATTGTATGGTGTGTGTGTGTATGTATGTATATGTGTGTGTATGTATGTGTGTGTATGTATATGTGTGTGTATGTATGTGTGTATGTTTGTATGTGTATGTGTGTGTATGTATGTGTGTGTATGTATGTGTGTGTGTGTGTGTGTGTGTGTGTGTGTATGTGGGTATGTGTGTTTGTATACTCCTGTGGGTCCTGCTCTTGGCACACTCTGCCTTACTCCTTTGGAACAAGATCTCTCACTGAATCTGGAGTGAGGCTGGTGGCTAGCAAGTACCAGCCAACCCCTGTGTCTGTCCTGGAGCTAGGGTTGTAGATTCATAACCAGTTCTAGTGTTGACACTCAGGTGCTCATGTTCGCATGCAGCAAGTGTCTTGTTCATTGGATCATTTCCACCCCCTTTTTTAACTTTTTTTTTTTTTTTTTTTTTTGTAATTGAAAAACAAAAAACCCTCAAGAGTGTGATCTGGTAGTGTGATCCGCCATGGTTTGCCATTTGAATCTGCTACTGAATAATGTGTTCTAGAAATGAGGAGCCCTTTCCTATCAAGAGGATCTTTCATCTGTTGCCTTTTTTTCTCTTTTTAAATCCTGCACACATTTTCAAGCATAAGGTGAAAACCTAGACCAGATAAAATTGATAGAATCTTTAATGTTTTACTGTTAAAGTTCAAGATTCTAAAAAAAGCACCCCTAAATGATGAATAACTATAAACGTCACTTGTCATAGTCTCTAGATGCTACCAAAAAAAATGTAAGATCTACTTTAAATGCAGTGTGCAGACTCAGGTGTTCTTCGTCCCAAATATTGTACACACACGCACAGAGGCATTCACACACGTGCACACGCACAGAGAATTATTTTTAGTGAAATGAGAAATAACCTCCACCCTCCCCTCTGCACTGCCTAGAGATAAAGCCCAGCGTGGTTTATTTCTATCATCCTCTTTAAAAACATTCCTTATATGGCAGTTTTTAAGAGCAGGAAAGCTGGCCGCTGGGAAAAGTGTATTTGGAGATTTAAGGAAAGACAGAAGACTGACTAGCAGAAGGCTGTGCCTTCCAGTTTCGGAATAGAGCAACCGAGATGGCTTCACCAGTATCTTCCAGACCCTTCCGTGTGATTGCAGGAGCTTACTGCAGCTTCATGGCTGTGATGTCTGTGTGACACACTGATGTTTGTTTATGTCCTTGAATTTTAAGGGTCCTTTAGAACTAAGAGCCCTCTTCTGTATCACATGGTACATTTAGAGCTGGGGAAAGTGGATTGGGATAGGGACAGAGAAAGGCAGATGCCATACTTGGGCGTGGTCACAGGCCTTTAATCCCAGCACTCAGAAGGCAGACCCATCTCTGAGTTTCAGTCTGGTCTACTAAGTGAGTTCCAGGTCAGCCCTACACAGGGAAGCACTGTCTCAAAAATCCAAAATAAATAAATACGTAATGGAGTGAGTTTAATTTATGGTCAAGCCCACTTGCCAGATGTCATGCAGATAGTGTAATCCCAGCACTTGATGGGTGGAGGCCGGAGGATTGTGTGCTTGAGGTCAGCCTGGGTAAATTGTGTGTTCTGTTAGCCTGGGCCAACTGTGACCTTGTTTTTAAAAATAAAACAAAGAAACCTCAAACAATAAGGAAGAAAACACCATTCATTACCTTCGGCTTGTTAGCCTGGCTCAGGCTAGAACATAGCCAGTGGACCCCCATTAATGTCCAGGAGGGAAGATCACTGAGCCTTCACAGGCCTCCCTTTTGCTACTGAAGCATAGTCTGAGATCCTCATTGATACCTCAGGCCACAATGTGGCAAGATCACCTAGGAAACTAAAGGTGGGAGAACTGCTTGACATGGCCATCAGGTACAACCCCCCAGGAGTGACAGGGAAGAGGCATCTGGCCAAGCATTGGCTCACACTCAGAACAGACACACTCTTGCCTTAAAGCACAGACAGGAGCAGAAACGCCATTCTCTTTTCTGGGTTTGTGTAAGGAGGGAGGTTGTTTTGCTTTGTAGTCAGTGCTTTGGGGGGGGCACATAGTGTTTTGTTTTAAGCAAAAGCTGGGTGTGGACACGTGTTGGCAGTAATTTCCCCTGCTTTAGGGGGTGTGAGGGAATTAGGCTTTTCAGCCTTGCCCTGTGTCCATACGTTGTATGGTTGCTGTATATGCAGTGGCTTTGAGCGTGCATAATGCTGAGATCTTTATCGTTGTGGCCATTCAGGAGGAAGACCAGAGGGAGTGACCTCACTGCTGTGGCCTTGGTTGTCCAGTTTGGCAGCTGCGGCCTGCCTAGCTGACATGTCCCCGATTGAATGCTTCTTGTCACACTACACCCTTTTGGTTGAATGCAATGCTGTTTTCCTCTTAGGGGTGTGTTCCTTCTGGGTTCCTTAGTTCCTTTTACTGCACCGTTACAAGTGCCTTGCAAGGCAGGGCCTTTCTTGATCGGGTCCATCTGGGGCTCCCTGACTCTTTGTACATGACTATAATATACTGAGGTGCTGATGAAAGGTGTATGGGGAGGTCTGGCTGTGCCACAACGTGATGGTCAGGGGTTTGCCAGCTGTGGTACTTGGTAGGCCTGAGCTTTCCCGGAGAAGTACCCTTTGCACCTTATCCTCCCTTGGTGTACAAGTGTGGCTGTCAGTATTCCCACAGCTGGGTAGAGGGCAGAGGACATAGGTCTCTTGGGCACATTAGTCTACACATAACACTTTTAATCCTAGTTTTTCATTCTAACACTACCGTTTTCAGAGGCTTTGAATCCATTCCTTCTGGAGAAATAAACTCAGCTGCCAGGGTGAAGGAGGGAATATTCCTGGCTTGGTAGGAGGCCTAACTCTTTTTCCACCGAGCAGGGTCGGCCTCACTGGCCCCTGCTCTCTGACTGGACTCTGCTTCGAAGGCTCCTTGGCTCTTACTTTCCTGCGTTGCCTGGACCTCCGCTACCCAGGAGTCATTGTCTCTATTTCAGAAGTTTGCTGCTCATTCATGGATCTCTCTTTCCCCAGCTCTCTCCGCTGAATCCCTTTACTGCATCTTTAATGTTGCTCCAGAGGGAGAGGGGGCGAGTGGAGTCTTCATCTGCTTTGTTTGGTAGAAAGCGTGCACGACTTCTCTAACGATCCATCGGGGCAAGAATACAATCTCTCTGCCTATAAATGTAACTTGTTTTATAGCATTTGAGGTTCAACTGTTCTCGAAGAGCAATTTAAATAAAAGGGTCATGCTGGAGAACAGTTGTTTGTATTCACTTTAATATTTCTGCTGCTGGTAAAAGTTCAGGGAGATCAGAGACACGGGGGATGCATAAAAGCTTTGCTACCTCGGCTAGTTCCAGCTCTCTGGTCCTGTTGAGAGTTGAAGGTCTAACCTCGAATTCCTGGTGGTGGCTCAATCCATGGGCTTCAGAGCTGTGCCGGCAGCCATATGAATTCCTTTGTGTCTGGAACTAACTGGTATATTTACTTGAGCCTCAGTTTCCTGACCTAAAAATGGTGAACACTGTGCTTTTGACCTCAGGTTTCTGGAACTGAATTAGTGAATGCTTGGACGCATGCTTAGCTTGAATGATCACTGGGGGAATACTGGTTTAGTTACTTCTCTCTATTGTTGTTTATGCCCTGGGATTAGATAGCCCTGGTGTGTGCCCTCGTGGATCTTACACACACACACACACACACACACACACACACACACGCACGCACGCACGCACGCACGCACGCACGCACGCACGCACCTCCCTGCACCCCCGTAAGAGAGAGCCTTGCTTGCTTGTCTCTTAACTCTGGGACATACTGAGATTAGACTAAGGGAAGATAAGGAAGGAGGGGGGTACAGTGATTGAACCCCTAGATTTGTCCAAATTTGTTGAAAGAGTCTGCACTTAACATCCCCAACCGTCCAGGTGAATTTGTAGGAACGGCTTTTAAGGAGAGATTGAATCTTGGGCCTTGCATGTGATAGGTAAATGTTCTCCTAGTAAGCTGTATCCTTGGAGCTCTTGTTACTGTGTGCTCACATGGTCTAAGTTAACCAGGCTGTCCAGGAAGTTCCTCTGTAGCCTGGGTTGACCTTGAACCTGCTATTCACCTGGCTCAGCTCCAGGCCCAGATCCAGTGCAGGGCTTAGACAGGTGTGTCGACATCTTCCGAAGGCTCTGGGTGACTCAAGACTGGTTCCCACAATTCACAAGACCTCTTTACAATCCCTTGAAGTAATGGACATTTTAAGAAAGCACTGAATTGTTAAGAGGGTGCTTTGGAGCCTGGGACTAGATCTCTGGATCTGCTGTTGCAAATGTCTGATGGAGTGGGACAGGTGTATCCTGAGCAGTGGGTAAGGCTGAGGCTGTAATAGCTCGGCATCCTCAGAAGGTTTGTAACAAAGGGCTTTGTTGCTCTCTCTCCTTTAACTTTGTCCTTAAGAGACACAGCAGCACTCTGCTTTGCTGTAGGGAGTTGGGGACAATTGAAAGCCTGCATTGTTCTCAGCTCTCATGTTTCTTTGTCTTATTCTGACCACCTTGCTCTTTCTGTTCTTCCTGGCAAAGCTTTAGTCTTTCTGCTTTCCTTCTTAGGTGTCTTAAATGCGGATTATACTCGCATTATACTTGAATGCTTTTGTATAGGCCACAGCCCCCACTTAGACTGTGAATATATTTTTCCATTCCTGAACCATTACACTAAAATTAAAAAAAAAACCTGACAGTTAAATTATTAAAATAGTCATGTGCTTAAATACTTCATTCGTTGTTTGTAATCATGTTTTCTAAAGCTTGAAATGGCATGCTTTTCTAAAAAGATGCTTCTTTGATAACCTGGCCTACTTAAGATGTAGTGCATTACTACTGCCTGGGAATTGGGTTGCTTTTCTAGGCATATAGATACTTTTACAGCAAACCTTTAGATGGCAGCATCTCGCACCATAAGCCATATTTGAACAAGCTCTTCCAGAGACATAAGATGTAGAGACAGGAGGATGTTTACAGTCTGCCTGGATCATCCTGCTTCCTGTGGGGATGAAGCCAGGGCACTGGTCTGGTCAGGGTAGGGCCTAGGCTGATTAGAGGACAAGTATTGTAGCTGCCTGGGTCACTGTCCACCCCCCATCCCTGCCTTGTCTTTCTCTGTGACCTTGTACAAACTATAACAGGTCAAACAGGTGATTCAGGACCAAAGTGGAATGTGATACTTAGAAGGTGCAAATAGGCATTATATTGCTTTTCAGATCAGTTGAAATACAGTTCTTAGACCAAATAATCACCTATCCAAGCATGTATAGTACTATAGATTTTTAGCATGTTCTCAAAGTGTTAGGAATGATCACTCAAGTCTATTTTTTTTTTTTAAAATGTCATTTTCCAAAGAATTCCCTTATTTGTCATCCTACAAGCCTGCCTGTCTTCAACCCTGGCAACAATTCAGATCTTTGGTTTCTGTCAGCTCCCCTACATGGACAAGGAAGTGACATGGCGAAAAGAATGTGGTAGATTGTGACTTCGGGTGGCTGGCTTCTTTCTGGTGCCGCATATCTTTAAAGTCCATCCAGGCTGCAGCATGAATGGATGCTCGATCCCTTCTCTTTCCGCAATATTCCAGTGTGCTCTTGCTTCATCACTTGATGGCCCTTTGGTCATAGCAATAACGCTGTTGTAAACACGGTGCTCTAGTTTCTGTGTGGCCATCTGTCTGCATACGTGTAGAGCTGCTGGACCACATGACAATTCTTTTGAACTGTTTGAACAACTGCTAGTCTGTTTTCCAGAGGGCCTGCATCTTTGTCCTCAGCTTCAGGGAATGAGGATTCCATTCTGTCTCCTTAAGAATTCCAAGACCTTTCTCAGGGAGAAGGAAGAAAAAGAAAAAAAAAAAAAAAAAAAAAAAAAAAACCATAAAATTGTAAAGAATTCCAAAGGTGTGGTGGTACAAGCTTGTAATCACTCCTGAGGCTGCAGCAGAAGGGTACGTGTCAGTTATAGGCCAGCCAGAGTGATATAACCAAACCCTGACTGAAAATTCCAGATTTTTCTGATAAATTGTGGTTGGGAAGGAGAATAAAACTCTCAGTATCTGTGTCCCCAAATCTGGGTGGGACTGCTGGCCACACCCGCTTGAGGGCGGCTACTTCAGCTGCCCGGAGAGCAGCCATGCTTGGGCTCCATTCACTTACCATGCATCAGCAGCCTGATAAGAGGTCTACATGGTGGCTTCTCAGCGAGTTGATACCAGAGGCCAGCTGTTTGTAATTTGAAACTCCTGTCTTGGAGATGCCAAGGAACCTAAGTCCTCTGTATCCCAGTGAGAGGAGACTGGTCTCCTCATTAGAACAGTATCCCTTACCACTGTCTGGGTCTGAACTTGTCAAAATCACCTATTTGACATATAGTAAAAACAGCTGTGGGAACTGCAGCTGGGGGGAGAAGCTTTGGTTTGGGTCCGAAATTATGTTCTCCACATGGAGCTCACCCTGTTCTTTGGCAGACCAGCCTGGATGTTCCTGTGTCTGCTCTGAACTGACTGTTCAGGAGAGGGAAGGCCAGCCTTCCTTTAGGCATGTTTGGGTCCTGGTAAGGACACAAACTATATGTTCCGAAGCTCTGTTTGCATCTGGAAAAAATTAGCTACACTCAAATCTTTTCCACTGCAGGTCCCATCAGGAAGCCCAAATATGTGGAGAGCCCCAGGGTGCCTGGAGATACAGTTATGGTCCCCTTCAGAGAAGGCTCCAAGCCGTCAGAGCCCAGTGAGAACGGTAAGGTTGTTTCCATGATTTTCCTCCTCCTCCCCTGAAGGCTGCACAGTAGCATTCTCTATTTCTGAAGGAAACCTGAGAGTCCCTTGTAAGAATGCTTCACTAAACTAAATGTATTTGGGAGGCCCCCCCCCCCAACCTCGGGCAGTTGACCGAGATTAGTTTAGCTAATGTGAATTCTTGAAGCAAGAATAGTTGAGTTGGGTGTATTTGCATTGCTTAAGGGTTGGGTCTTGTATCCTCTGAATTCTGACCTTCCTGGGTTTAGGAGACATGAAAAGCCAGTCAGTTGACTTTGGTTTTTATATAAACACATTACCCTTTCAGAATATTCAAGAGCCGGCTTTGGCTAAGAATCTGAGATTTCCACCAGACCGCTTAAGAGCTCGTGGTGATTTTGGGAGGCTTAAAAAGTTAAACATCTGTGATTTTCTTTAGTGGAGGATTAGATTAGAGACAAAAAAGAAAAAAATCCAAACTGATTGAAGCCAGTTTTTTTTTTTCTTCTTGGTCACAACCACTTCTAAAACAAAATGTAAGTATACCATCTGTTATATGCTTGTAGCATTTAATAGATCCATTAATAGTTTGCTTATTTTAATCAACTCAAGAATTTACTTTTTGTTCCTTTTCTGGGATTTTGTTTGTTCACAGAATATTCTAAACATATATATAGTCTGCTCCCCTGCGGAAACTAGTGGTTGAGACTCCCCAGGTAGAGGCTGGCCTTGTCCTCTGTGAACACAAGCTTCTCACAGCTTCTGACACTGAAAGATGCCCACCTGTGGGAAGGAGTCTCATTCAGATTTCCAATGTGGAATACCATTGGTGTAGTAGAAGGGATTCACGTTGAAGATTTATGACAAGTGGATCAGGGCAGTAGGGGTGTGTGTGTGTGTGTGTGTGTGTGTGTGTGTGTGTGTGTGTGTAATTCATGGCAGTGACCAGTTAGATAGCTGTCAACCAATACAAGAGGCTGTAAGTGAGGGTGCAGTGAAATCACTGAACTGACCACTTCTGGGTAGAAAGAAAGGTTTATTGGGGATCAAACTACCAAGGCTATATCTGGGGTGGGGCAGAGAAATGGAGGAAAAGCAAGCCAATTTTATATGTGAGTAGCAGAGTGGGGGGGGTCTTTGAGCTGATACTGACTATTCAATTGATTGGGAGTTAGATGCCCTTGCCCCTTTGAGCTAAGGGAAGATCCTGGTAAGCAGAAATCCTCCTTTAGGCCTCTGCTACCCAATAAAACTCTTCTATTTACCTGGCCAAAGTCCTTCTGTTTAGGACTTGTCACCAGCACTGCCATGTTGGGGGGCTGCTTTGGACAGCCTTCCTTAGCTGTGACGTATGTAGGGAGCCTTTTCCCTCTTGTTTTTCTTCTGTGTGTTAGAAGGAAAAATAAGAATATTCTTTTGAAGGTGAGTACTAGTAGTCAAATTTACCAGCTTTCTGCTCAAATCTGTTTAATTCTTCCACCCACACCTGATCTCCACTGACCAAAGTCTTTGTAGTCCTAGCTAGTTAAAGTACTAGAGTTTTGACTGTATTAGACATGGATATCATCAAGGGGACTCATGGGGTTCTATGTTGGGTTCTTATGTGAGATGAGAGGACAGATTTAGAATTTTTATTGGACTAAGAAAAATGGTTATAAATAATTCTCATTGTCAACTTTTCTTCTCTGACTTGAGGCTGATTGGACACCTTTCCTGGCAAGAGATGTGTATACTTGACTGTGGGCCAAGCTAAACTGGAGAATAGCCATTGGTCTTGCTAGAGTGGCCAAAATTTGCACAACTGCTCATTCCTAAGATCCCAGCTTTCTGATTCAGCTTCATTAGACCACATTAGGACCAAAATCACAGCATGCGTAGGTTGCAAATGAAGAACATGAGACATTACAGTTGATTAATTTTAAGAAACAAGAATTGTTCCCTTTTGTAGGTATGAGATGAGGGCATGGCTGACATATGTAGAGATAGCCATGGTGTGGCACAAGCTTCAGCAATCACTCTCTTGGCTGATGATGAGGCAATTGTATAACAAAATTGAACTTGGCAATCAGCAAAAGGTGTGGTATGTTTTGTAATCTTTGCAGAATCTTTTAAGTTTTAGTGCAGTTAATTCAGGCTGTGGTATCAGAGTGTAAATGTTATGTCTAGACCACTGAACCTAAAGTAGAGGCTCATGCTAAGTAGAGCCAACTAACTTTGAGTAATGAGCCAAGCGTGATGGGCAAACTCTAATGTCCAAAGTTTAATATCAACATCATCCTCCGAGTTCCCCTTGAAAGTTTGACCTTCCTGCCTCTGATGTTTCCTTAGGGTCCTTTTCTTTATGTCTCTGTGATCCTATAGCTGCTGTTGGTAGTAACATGACAGTATTCTGTGGACTAATGCTATCCCCTGAGCACTGCTCCTCCTGAGATGCCTTTGAAATTTCATGTAGACTTGTGCAGGATCAATTTATTCCAAATGTTTAAGCTACCTTCTCTCAGGCTTAGTGGCCACGCACCTGCAGTAATTCTTGGCTTGCTCGCTGTTTAGAATTTAAATCAAAATAAAATAACACCATTGAGCACATACATTTTGTTCATTGACTTAGCCATCTGGGAAGTAGGTTCAACCAGATGAACATTTTTTTATAAACAGAAAAACTTGTTTATTAAAGTTTACACAAACCTGTAAACATCTATAAGGAAAAACTATACCTTTTAGTATTTTGAAATATGTTTGAAATATGAATTTTCTACTCTGACGAAAACAGACTTGATGGATGGAGAAAACAAAGCAATTTCTAGTGTTCCCCCCCCCCATCAAGAGATCCTCTCAACCTAGGCACCACAGAAATCGCCTCAAGTGTGTTTCCTCTTAAATCTTCTACCTGGCAGAGGATGGTTAAATTGCAGTAAACAATGTTATTTCTTTTGATTATGAACAACCATATTTCAGTTAGGTTTGCCTTACTGGATCATTAGCAAAGCTAATGATAGGGAGGGGTAAGAAACTTCTCAATCTACTGGATGAAGATCAATCTCAAAATCTGATATAATGTTTTTTCCCTAGCAGGTTGGTTTGCAAAGGAAAGTAACACAAATGCCAGGTGGTGTAGTTAGGTCATGGCTGGGATCTCAGCACTCTACAGAGCGAGGCACATAGCCACAAGTTTAAGACCAATCTGGTTTACATAGTGAGCTGTAGGCCAGCCTGGGCTAAATAGCAAGCCCTTGTCTTGAAAACGAAGACAAAGCAAGAATAAAATAACAAGCATAAATCAGCAGCATCATTAAGCACAAAGCTATCCTGTTGGCAGAGGGTATCTTCTTTAGATTAACATATATGGCCATATTTTATTGATTCCTTTACCTTTTAAATTTAACTTTTACATATCTTCAAAATGATGTAGAGAAGGAGATCTAAATAATAACGGCATTTGTCTATTCCCTACCTAGTTTTAGAAATAAAACATCACTGTATTTCCCTTAACTATATTCCTCTTCCTTTCCTGAGAGGTAACCCCATGCCTGCTTTGTCTTTAATTTCCCCCTTTTTAGATGGTGATATGCTTCCTAATGGCTGATTGAGATTTTGTTGGAGTGTGCAATGGACATGCCTAGTACGTGTCCAAATGAAGAGAGAGTAGGCGGAGATGAGCTGTTTATTGTGTTTCCTTCAGTAAATAAATACTCCAGACTTGAAAGCCCAGTGCTAGGTGCTGTTGAGATGGGTTTATTGAGTATGTATGGGATCCTCTTTAGAGTCACTTAGGGAATTAAAGGCCTGTGTGTAATGTGACTGGTTAATTCTGAGTGGGCAAGGGGATGAATACAACTTGTGTGATGAAGGCAGAGATGCTGATCCTGGGAGAGCCTTAACTGATGTACCATGATTTATGATTCACCTGGTAGTAGTCTGCCCAGGCTACTGTGTCAAAAATACTGCAAACCAGATAGTTTATAAACAACAGAAATAGATTTTTCCCCCATAGTTTTTGAGATCAGGAAGGCAAAAATCAAGAGGCTTGCAGATTTCTTATGTGATGATCTCTTGCTGTAGACAGAGGTCACAGGGTCTTTCTCTCATAAATGACATGAATCTCATCATGAGGACTGTGGGTTGTGCATTTCCCCCTTCCGGAACTGGTCACCTTCCAAAGGCCCCTTAGTTTAACACTGTAACACTTGGGGTTGGGTTTTAACATAGAAATTAGAAGGGAGATTTCACATTCATGCCAAATTACCTGGCAGTAGAGCAGATGGAGGGAGCAGGTAGAGGCTAAGGTGAGGGAGACCAATGAGAAAATGATTTCCATAGTGATGAGAGTGAATACAGTCTCTAGAGCAGGGTCAGGAGAGGGGATGGGTAAGAGGATTTTGAGGACCTAGGGGCCTGAGAGAAAGAATTGACGACCCCTAACTTGGGAGGTGACTGTTGTGGACAAGAGGAGATCCAGCCCTTTGATGCAACTTGTTTCAGTGAAATTCTCTCTTGGAGATGGTGGAAAAGCTAATAAGCACAAGTGCTGAGCTGAGAGTTGGAACTCACACTGGGCCCCAAGAAAGAGCTCAGCATCCTTTGTTCTAGAAGCAAAATGAAGTGTGGTAAATGAAGGGGAAGGATTCTGAGGTAAGACTACTGAGCAGCTTTGGGATCTTGTTAAGATGCAGTAACAGGTCGAAGATGCAGGACAAGCCCATGTTCTTTTTCTGTGTCTCTTCCAGCAGTTGCTACTTGCTGCCTCTTAGGACAGAGTTTGCAAGGTCAATAACAGTAGAGGCATGTCATCAAAACAGTTACACATAAGTGCAGTTAATGGGGCCATTTGGGAAGAGTATGGAGGTGAATGAATGGAGTTAGAGGTGAGGAAGTAAGAATTAATGAAACCAGTTACCTTCTACCCTAGGAATTTGAGCAAATGAAGGGGCGTGAGAGGTGGGTGTATGGCTGTAGGGTTTTGTTTTGTTTTGCTTTTTTCTAAGAAAAAGATTTTCCCTGAACATAATTGTAGACTTCATACAGACTCTCAAAATGTGGGCTGTGGACCTAGGACGCCTCAATCTGTATTTATTAGGTCACTCCCTGCTCCTTTTAAAAGTAGCTACTTCTTGACAGTTTTACACATGTATATAACAAATTTTAGTTATTTTCCTTCTGTTGGTTTTTTTAAAGCCCATCTCCTTCTCTGAAACCCTGCTTCCTAAGAAGGCCGCCTCTTTCTTTCATGTCTCCTGCGCGTGCCTGCCTGCAGTCTTCCCAGTCAGCTTTCATTGTTGACTTGATACAGCTTAAGTCACTTAAGAAGTCAGTCTCAGTTGAGGAGCTGCCCAGATCAGATTGGCCTGGGCCTCTCTGTGGAGGACTGTCTTGATCATTCATTGATGTAGGAGAGCCTCGCCCACTATGGGTGGCACCCATTCATGGGCAGGTGGTTCTGGGCCTGAGCAAGAGACTGAGCATTGCTCCCCTATCGTTGTTTCTGCTTCATGCTCTCCCCTCCAATGCTGGGCTGTAACCTGAAAGATGACCTAACCCTCGCTACCCCTCAGTTGCTTTTGGTCGGTGTCGTATCATAGTGACAGAAAGGGAACTAAAAAAGTGATGCTAGAAACAACAGTTGACATCGTTTTCCAGAAAAACTCCAGATGCCGCTCTTCCAGCGTCCTGGCATCCTTCGATGCTGTGCACTTGCGCCAGACCTGAGCATTCACTCACACACTCTCCTGATAAGACACTGCAGATGATCAGTGTTAGTCAATCCTGACCCTTGAATACCTATCTTTTTAGTATTCTGGGTAGTAGAGTAGGAAGTGTGCCCAGAGCATTTCCTCTGCATGCTGCTGTTGATCGCTGTCTTCAGGAAAAGCATTTCCCTCTTATTTGCACTGCAAGCTACACTAGCCACTTTCCAAATGAAATATAACATTCGTCTGAAATAATGATTGGTAAACTATGATTGTTCACAGTTGGGCATTTATCACACGTTTTCTTGTAAAGGGATGAAATGAGCGTGAAATGAGCCTGCCACTTCAATTAAACAAACCAAACGACAAAAAGACACCTTATAGGATTAGTCATCAATGTTAGAACTGAACCTTTGAAGTGAAAGTTACACTTTTGGGAAACTTGCACATGCCACATTGAGCTTGGTAGAATCTCAGGACTTTTCAGTTAAGAGCTCATGTAATATGAATGATGATAGTTTGATATTGTGTAATAAAATGTGCCAACATTTTTAAGATTTGCAAAACCAGCACTTTCCCAGTTGACCCAATCCATGATATTACAAAATCTTACATGGGTAAATGATTCCTTTAAAGCATAAGCAGGCTGGGGTGGGGGTAGCTCACTGGTAGAGTGCCAGCCCATTTAATATGCATAGTGCCTTGGGTTAATTCTCCAGCACAAAAACAGAACAAAACCCATAAAACAGATCATTGGATTTTACAGGAGCAGAGTACAGAAAGTTAATTGGTACACATTAAGTCAGTGTTGGATTTACCTTTAAGAAATCGCTATTTGTCAGACTTTGGTGAGGCATAACAGAATAGCCACAGTTAGCTGAAAAGCATCCTCTGTTTCTCAGGTTATAGTTCTGTGGTTCCACAGAACTGCCTCCTGGGGCTGGGGCTGGGGCTGGGGCTGTAGTTATAGTTCAGAGGCACCGTGAGCATGAGGTTCTGTGTTCAGTCCTCTGCACTGACAAATCCAGAAGCATGCTTCAGCAGATTGAATGTAGGGTAAATGGGTGAAATGCAGGGTAAATGAGCTGAAGAGCTTAAAGCTAGTTTGTATGCAGGTATAATTTAAGTGTTATGGCCTAGAAACACCAACTTGGCAGATAGATAGATGCTCTGTTCCCAGTATAATGGTTTTGGGAAATGTGGTGGCTCAGGGGAATTCACCAGAAAGAAATAGAAACTGTAACTGGGCATTGAGGCACACACTTTTAGTCCCAGCATCTGGGAGGTAGAAGTCTGCAGATCTCTTGTGTCTGAGGCCAGCCTGCTCTACAGAGCGAGTTCTGGGATGGCCGAGGCTACCCAGAGAAACCAGGTCTCAAAAAGAAACCAAACCAAACAAACAAATTGAAACTGCTTATAATAGTAGTCAAGGGGACTAGAAGTTAAGACACAAACCATTGGCTGGGAAGTGGCCGAGTTTAGGAAAAGGAATTTGATGTCCGGTCCAGGGCTCATCTCACTTACCATGGTTGATTAAGGAACATCTTGGGAACTTAGTGTCCTTCAGCTGTTTATAATCAGGTCCAAGTACCCAGTGCATTTCAGAGTACAAGGAAGATGGGGTGGGGGCTCCCCAAATCAGAAAGGACCTAAGTAACTTAATAATGGACCTGGAAAACAGGAACAAAGCAAACCCCCCAAACTAGTATACAAGAAGAAATAATAGAAATTGGGGCAAAAATCAATGTAACAGCAGCCTGAAAGATAAGACAGAACAAGGCTCACTGAGATGGAGAGTTGGTTCCTTTAAAAGACAGACAAGATTGACAAACCCTTAGCAGGATTACCTCCAAGATGGAAGGAGAAGATTCCATTTAAAGATGAAGCTGGCAGATCCCATAACAGGCATCTGACAGTGCCTGGCGTTAAGGAATGGAGGAGATGAGATGGGAAATGAAACAGCGATTGTGGACCTGAGAGAGAACCTCTGGAGTAAACAGTAACAGGAAAGAGCTTTGCTTTTGGAATAGTGAGCTTAGAGGAAGCTCTCTGGCCCAAGAAGTGATAACCAGTTATATTTTGGGGGACTAGAAATGCAAGCACATATTGGAAATACACATGAATGTGTGAAACCAAGCAGTGAAATGCTGGTGGAGAAGTGCAGCGTGGTGTTCAGCTAGTGGAGGTGCTAACCCTCCTGTGGTTTCTAAGTTCTTCCTCACATATTGCTGGTTTTGAGGTTTACAGCCTCCAGGAAGTGGGTATGGCCACTTCAGTGATGAGGAAATTGACCTTCTGAGAGAGTTCATTACTACAAGAGCTCTCTTAATAGCTTTAGCACAGACAACATAATCTGGCTTCTGAAATGGCAGAGAAGGTGAGAAGAGGCCTGTGAGGGGCATCAGTGATTGAAGTGATGTGGCCAGGACAGCGTGTGGACCACTCGGTGGCCAGGACAGCGCATGGACTGCCTTTTGATGTGCATGCCTCAAATGCTGTACTCTGTGCAGAGAGCTAAAAGAGGCAGAAGGGAACAGATCTGTGAACTTCCTTTTACCTTTCTGCTTGAGCTAATTTTCTTCAATGTTTCCTCCTGAGGATTTCCAGGGTGGGGGTGAGGGGTATTGATTAGAACATCACTGTCCATTTGCTTAGGGGTTTACATTAGGCCAGTCCTCTCTGTTCCAGATCCATACATCATGAATTCTGATATTTAAATCTGTGAAGTGTGGGCTGAAATGAGGCCTTTTATTCCTCTTGCTGATCCTTATTCCACAGATACTGGGTAAGGTATCCCCATTATTAATGAGGAAATTAGTATTAACTGTAGGAATGAGAATAGACTCTGTTCCGAGAGGCCCAGTAGAATCTGGGTTACTCTGGAGCACAGAGCAACTTCTAAGAGAATCCTGATTATCTGAGCGTAGTGAACTTGTGTTTGTCATGAAGCAGCACTGTGTGGGCTTGCAGACTCCTCTTCTCCCAGAATGCCACTGTCATTCTTCACTCAGGAGTTCTTGGCCAGAGTGGAAGTTCAGTTAGAGGAGATTCTGTGAGCCAGGAAAAGCAATAAACCGCTTAGTGAACATGAGGGAGATCAGTCTGAAGTGGACCGTCTGAGGAGACGGTCATTAAGGTGACATTTAGGAAAAAAATCCCCCCCTCCCCAAAAAAAAAAAAAAAAACCAAACCAGTTGGGAAGTCTCTGGAGGAAGATTTTTGGCGACTATGAATGCAAAGTGAAATAAAGATTGTGTGTCTCTTCACTCTCAAGCTGAGTAGGGTTTCAGAACTTGGTAACAGGCACTTCCAGGCTGAAGAGGTCAGGGAGCAGCTCACTGTGAAGTTCATGTCTCTCTTCAGCTCAGCCACTAAGCTGGGAATCGCCATCATTCCCCAACGCATTTGAACATGGAGATTTGAATGACCAGTTTTGTTGGGAAGGGTTGGGGTTTTGTTTTTCATTTTTTTGAGACAAATGTCTTGCTGTGTATGTTGATTGTATTGCACTTACATGTAGCCCAGGCTGGTCTCAAACCCACAACAACAGTCCGAGTTTCTCAGCCTATGTGCTGGGCTTATAGGCATTCATTGCCATGCCTGGCTGACCCATCCACTTTCCTCCCCTCCCTCCTGTTTCTTATTTTCATGAGAACCCGGGGTATCTACCTGCAGGCTCAGTGTGGAAGTGGCCGTAACTGTGCCATGGAGCAGTCACATTCCTCCTGAGTAGACAGGTCCTGCCCAGGATCCAGAACTTCCATGTGAATCCCAAGGCAGCTATAGGCTATGTTTGTCAACAGGTAAATGTCACAGCAGAGCCTGCATGTACAGTTGCTTTTGGCCTCTATACCAGCTAGCAGCTGGGTGGAGTTTCTGGCCCTTTCCCCAGAGTGCTTCTGGTTGGACCGGAAGCTGGACTTTCTGGAGCTGGGACATAGTCACAGTGGTGTGGCAGTATGGAGACTGTTTGAAAAAGAAAGAGGGCTGTGGAGTAGACAAACTGCCGAGCTCTGCCCCTCACCCACTTATTCACCCTCCCATATTCGTCTCGCCCCTGACCCCCAGTTACCTTCCTCCCTAGAACTACCTGAGTCCGAAGCACACTGCAGAAGGGTGAGGTCTGGCAGGCGAAGGTGGAGTCTATAGGACCTGTCCTCCGGGTTAGGGTTAGGGTTTGGGTGTGCCTAGGTTGTATTGGTTTGATGGTTTCTGCCTTCTTTTCTCAAGTGCCATCTGCGTTAAGAATCAGTCTGTGGTTTGAAGTCTCTAGTGGGAAGGGCCTTTTTTCTGGAGTTGAGTTAGGGGTGTGGTTCCCTACCCTGGGGTGGTTCCCTTTCTCTATGTTGGCATGGGACCGTGGACATTGTGAGTTTAAATCATCTGGAAACATCAGGACTCTAAACACAGAACAGTCTAGAGCAATGTTTCTCTAGAGCGATGCTCTGAACAGTGAGGTTTTTGAGAGCAAGCAAGGGGTGGGTACCTTCTCTTTCACGATGCTTTCTCTCCAGCCTGGTTCCCCTCACAACTGCCATTCTGGGTCCATGTAGATTATCTCTGTAAGTGAGGGTAATCCATATGATTTTGATTTTGCTCATTTACATTTTGTAGTCGCTTACGAAAGACAGAGTTAGAACTGAGCATGGTGGTGGTGATGTTAGATATCACTCATTCATTCCTTTCCCCTTATCTTTCCCCCACTCAGTATCTGGGGAAAATAGGTGCAGGCATGCATAGATCTAGGTGTCTTGACAAGTTGAAAAAACGGACAAAACATGGAGAGTCTTGAGAGTCACATTGTTCTTGAGTTCCAGCTTCAGTAAGCAGTTAGCTTTTGTATATAATTTCATCACAGTGGATGCTTTAAAGTATGAGAGAGGTGTTAGAATCATGTCCATATTTTGTCAGCCATAATTGACAAAAACTAAGTGCCCTTGGTATTTGGGGTTCAAGATGAGTCTCCAGCTTGGGTTTTAAATAAATTCCAACATGATCATTCTCTTAACCTCTGAGCCATCTCTCCAGCCCCGATGATCATTCTCTTTAGTACTGAAAGCCAGATGACTAGCCTTAGAAACGCCATGCTTCCCAGCATTGTTGCTGAGAACATTTTTTCATGTAGTATGGACAGAAGTGCATTAGGTCCTGTTTCGAGACTTTTTTCACTGGTCTTTGATTGAGTGTGAATTCTTATGATTAGCACCTGAGTTGGAACCCACTCTTAAATCTCACTGCTATGGGATATGTACAGCAAGTTTTCCCCCAATTTCCTGCCCCTGTCTTGTTGAATAAGAGCTTGGATTTTAGCTTATCCCAACATCTAAATAGCCTGGGTCTTTGCAGCATGCTGTCCAGGTTTTAATGCTGTCTTGCTGTGACATTAGATAATAGTGTTCTTTGAGGATGTGAAGTAGACATCCTGTCTTATCCAAAGAGGTAGACACCTCAGACGAGGTACCCATTCTTCACATGGTGTTGGAATTGCTGTCAGATAAGGATGTGGGGAACTTCTTTTTCAGATCAAATATTCCACCCTCTGTACTTGTTTTTCTCAACCTGTCACGTCCTCTTAATTAAAATGTGCCGCTAGAGGACAGGCACTGTTGTCAAACTTGGTACATTTGATAAGGATGCACAAAAGCGCCAGACAAGCAGCTGGAGTGCAGACTCAACCAGATGCGGATGCAGAAACTCCCCAGAGGGGCATCTTCATTGTTTTCTTTCTTTGTTCCAGAAGCAAAGGCCGATAATGAACCGAGCTGTTCTCCAGCAGCTCAGGAACTGTTGACAAGGCTGGGATTTTTACTGGGAGAAGGGATCCCAAGTGCCACACACATAACTATTGAAGACAAAAATGAAGCCATGGTAATGCTGGGAGAAGACAACTGCATTTCCTACCTGCTTAGAGGGGGAATGAGGCGATAGTACACGCCCTATCAGTGTGTGAGTGTGTGCGTGCTCATGCACTCGAGTGGGGGGCGTGTCATTGTTCGGTCAAATGAGTTCTGGGCTCTTAGGTTTTGAAATTTGTTACAAGTTTGTTTCTGAGTCTTTGCAGGGATGGTGTTGGAAGTAAGGATGGGTAGAGGGATCAGAACTTAAGAAAACGTCCATATTAACCTTTTAGCCACAATCCGTAAGACATTGGCTACATGCTTAAAGCTTGCTGGAAGAGTTCTTTTGTAATGATGCTACTTCAGTCCTGAGAGCACCATTCTTGCCAGTTGACGGCTTCGGTCTCTGCTCACCTATGCTCTCTTAGCTGCTGGGATTGGGAGGTGGGATGACTCAGTGGAGTGAAGAAAAAGATTTATAGGAGGTGAAGTAGAGACACAACAAGAGGCAGTCAGATGGGTCACCCCCACCCCCCACCCCGTCCCCAGGAGGCACCCTCTGTCCAAGGAAGCACAGCCACCATCTTTGCCTGCCTGCCTCCTCCTGGGGACTCTGTGAGGAGGCATGGCTTAGGAAGGCGTTGAGACCGCAGTGCTTACCAGTCTCCTTTCCTGAACCGAGAGCCCATAAATCTCCAGGAATAGAATCGGGCTGCCATGCTGTGAAACATTATAGAAACACGGTCCCCAGGTTTTCCGTACAAAGGGCAAATAACCCATTCGTCTTCTGCAGGCTTTAAATGAAAGAAAGTCTGCCTGCTGGCCACCTCTGTTTTATGAATTTATGTCCTCACTGAAGTATTGCTAAGACTGCCCTTTTAGTAAAACTCAAATCATCAGAGGAGGCAACCAGAACAAAGACACATTTCTTTTAGCATTTGCAAAACCGTGTCTATCCCTATTTAGCCGTAGTCTTTTTAGAGGTTAAAACATGTCTCCATTTGTCTTGTGTTTAGCTTCATTATTTAGCATCCAAAATAAAAACATGTGTCGAAGCGTGCTGTGTACGCCACGTTAACTCCTCTTTCCGTTCGTTCGTCTCGCAGTGCGCAGCCCTGAGCCAAGGCATCAGCCCTTGCTCCACACTGACAAGCAGCACCGCCTCTCCCAGCACCGACAGCCCCTGTTCAACCTTGAATAGCTGTGTCAGCAAGACGGCAGCCAGCAAAAGCCCCTGTGAGACCATTAGCAGCCCTAGCTCCACCCTGGAAAGCAAGGACAGTGGAATTATAGGTAAGAAGCTCATACTGAGTAATGTCATGTCTCATGCAAGTCAACCTGGTGCTCACAGGCACCTCAAGAGAGGGACTCAGCATGATCTGTGAAGGTCAGTCTGCAGACCCCACCCTGTTCTTGCAGACAGCTCGGGGCTATGTGCAGCCAAGAGAATTAAGATCAGCTTCTATATTTCTTGACATTTATTTTATATCATCTTGGCACTTGTGGTTGAAAACAAACAAACAAAAAACACCTTATCTGATGTGATCTGTGAAGTTACACAAAGCCTCCCACCTCACGGCCAGTTATCCCTCGGGTGCCCTTATGGCACCACAGCAGGGTAATGTAATCCTTGCATATGAAGTAGTTTTCATAGCCTGGTCTCCTTGCTTCTCCCTCTGATGACCAGTCGGCTCTGCGTTTTCTGAAGGCTGCTTATCCTGGGATGGGGCCACTGTTTTGACACCAGGGTTTTCTAAGGAAGCCTTCGCTGGGTCTCACATGATACACATGGTCCTGCTGGGTCAAGTGTGAGAAGACCAAGTTCTAAGTGGCTTGAGCAATATTGATTTAACTTTGCACACTTTGTTGTCTAGAAAAATCAAGGGTTTTGAGTAATCCACTGTCTGTAGACCCATATGATATTGGAATACAGTGACTCTAAGTGTGCCTGTTTGTATATTGTAGCCCTGACAGGTTGATGTGTGATTCTGCAGGTAGACTCAAACAGGGACTGAGCTCTCCAGCTTGCTGGCTGTCTTGACAGCAACAGGTGCAAACAGGTGGGACCCGAAGCCATGACTCAGGCATTGTGCTCTGTGATTGTGTTGATTTCATAGTGGGTCTCTCCTGAACAGTTAACAGCTTCTCCTTTGCTGGGCTATGTACACGTATTCGAAGGATAGTTGTGTATTATTATCGACCATCTCCACATCCACATTAACATGTAGTCAAATAGATCTCTGAGCTCCATTTCCATCAGTTACCTGCTATTTCATCCAAGTGTGATTTAAAAATAACAAATCATGAGTTCATCCAGTTTAGACTTTGAAGATGCCCCCTTTATGCCCCAGGGCAGGGTAGGCTGTGGGCTCACTGCAGAGCTCTGTACATCTTGGGTAGGACTCAGCTTCAGCAAAGAGCCTTCTTTTACTAATTTTGGTGGGATCAGACTTTTATGGATTTCTTTTATGTTGTACTCATTGCAGTATCAAAATGTAATTTACATATTATAACATTCACTTAAACAACGTCTAGTATGTTCAAAATTAAGTACCTGTCATTGTAAGCTGATCTCAGAACATTGCCACCATCCCCTCACGAGACCTTGTACCAGTTTGAAATCACCATTTCCCCAAGGTCTCCAGGCCTAGCCATCCACTAGCCTGCTTTCTTTCTGCACTTGACTTTGGACATTTCATGTGAATGGTGGATTTGTCACAGATCCTTTCGTTTAACTTTAGACCTTCCACTGAGGTCACCCTGTCGCTTGACTCTCTCATCTACTTCACTTCTGCTGCTTATGAATTCACTTCAGTAAACTGTTCCCCCATTACGGCTGTTCCTGTGCCCTGTTTCGGTGTTCCCCACCATGGATAGACCTTTGATGTGAATTCGGTTGTAGCCACATGACTTTGCTAGCTCTTGAAATGCCATGTCTGCCCTTCTGAGAATTTTATCTTCCTTGAAGGTTTTGCTACCTTTTTTGAACAGGCTTTTTATTTTCACTGAGTTTTAGAGTTGGCATTACATGCCCCTTGGTTTTAAATATGCCATTGGGAGGCGGAGGTCAACATTTACAAGCATTTTCAGTAACAGAACCACCCATCCATTATTTGTTCTCTTACTCAGGCACAGTGCTGAAATTTTGAATTTGTTTTGCAATTCTAGGGATTAGACCCAGGCTTTTTGTACCTGTGACCCAAGTGAAGTAGAATTATCTGCATTCCCAGCCCCTGCAAGCATTTTCTACAAAAAAGCAAAGGCACTGGCTTAGCTGTCTCTGTTGCCAAGAAGATTAAGCTGCTGGGACGCTCTTAGCTAACACTTGATTTAATATAATCTTCCCAATCAGACCCCATATTATATGCTCCCATGGCACCACGGTGATTTCCGTCAGTGTACTTACTTGTTATTTAATTATAACTCCATATGCATCGGGGGCTTGTTTTTCCAACTCTATTCTGGGTTCTTAGCCAAGTTCTGGGAATAAGGAATCAAGGAAAGAATTGCTGCTACTATCCAGCTGTACGCAACAAGCAGGGAACATCTGGTTGGTTTATAAAGAACTATTCAGGATTCCTATTTCAAATTGGTTCGTTAAAACTTTTATTATCATGGTTTCTTAAGCTCTGCTTTGACTGAAAAATAAAAGTAGGACCTTTTATGCCATCGATACCACCTTTTGCTCCTTGGCTCAAGCCAACATGTTTCCTTAACTTGGCTAAATAAATGTGAAGAGTTGAAAATACTGATGTGTAAGTGGCAAAGTGAGAGAAGGGGACAGATGGGAGACCGTGTCTCCTGGAGCCCGGCTTACACTGCATAGTCCAAGACCCTGGGTAGGTAAGAGAAACACTGTGCTGGTGACAACATGCCTCTCTTCTCTCTCCCGTCTGTAACCTGTAGAACTGAAGTCTGTTGCCAAGGTGTGGTAGGGAGGAGAAAGGAGAGAAGCAAGAATTTCCTCCCTAGGCTGACTTGAGCTGCAGGTGTTTGGAGAGGCAGAAGTGGAGGGGCCAGGGGAAGAGCTTCCTCTGCGGTCGGTTGATGCAGGGGGTACAGGTGCCAAGGCTTCTCAGCTGACAGGTAACAGTGTTGTGCTTATGGTTCTGTAATTGGTGGGGCGGGGTGTGCTTTTTGTCATCTGAAGATCTTGCCTGTGATCATAATTTTGGGGCATCATAGATATTTAAGAAAGTAAACTACTCAAGAATACCCCGATCTTAGTGGGCAGAAATGAAGGTAAAACAACCTGATTTCCTGCCTTGGAAGGCCTGACAGCAGCTTCGTCAAATGAGTTGATAAGGATCTATGCTGCAAATGACATGAGTCCTGGAGGAAAGAGGAATCAGCCTTTCTTTAGCTTTCCATTCTAAGTAGGGTAAACCATTAGAACTAGGGAAGCCAGAGATGGATGGCAAGGGCCATGCGGTGGGGTGGGCTTTGTAAGGGACAGGGTGCTCAGTGTTGTATGCGTGGGGCAGCAGAGGCTCAAAGATGTATTCTGAGCACAGTTTACTCAGGGCATTAAGGGACATTGCAAACAGTGCCAACCTGTCCTTGAAAATTCTTCAGCCTCCTCTTAGTATTAGGCTGGTTTCCAGCATGTTGACTGCATTTCACCTAAATCACTGCCCAGCAGATACAGGGAGAGAAAGCCTGTGCTACCACATGCCCGGGCAGCTTCCTCAGGGCTGCCACAGGTACCTCATTTGCATTGGGTTTCCACTGTTTAGCAGTGGGCCAGAAACTCACTAGAACTTCCTGGGCCCCCTTCCAGTCTCTTTCTGGGAGTCCAAGATTTGATGGACTCTTGTGAATGTCATCCAGAAGGGACCCCCACTTTATTCTGTTTCAAGAGGTTCAGATTCTCTCAACATTAAAGTCTTTAGAAGTGCACACTGATTCTGTCATGTAGAAATACTGGCCAAACAGATGGGGTTAGCTGCATTTTCTATGAGTGATTTAATTTTTTTTTAAACATAAAGTTTCTTACTTCTTCCTTATGTTGGAACCATTGGCATTACCTGGATGTTAGTGTCTGGTTTCCAAATCTGCCGTGTGAGAACCTGCCAGACATGAACTCCAGCTGTACCTACCCAGTCACAGTATAACAACTTGTAGTCGCTTGCTCTGGAGAGAAAAGCATTTATAAGGAAACAGTCTTCAAAGTATTTCCTCCATGCCTGAGAAAACTGTTTTCTTAAAGACATTCCTTTAGGTTGCTTCCAACCATTAAAATGGAATTGTAATCTGCATTAGTCCCACTTTAGGGGGAAAGGCCTATGTATTCACTTGAATATATATGAAAACTAATCTGACTTTCAAAAACTGCTAGAAATACTACTGTGTTTTAAGCCATGTTCTTAATTGAATGTGTTTAATTTTTTGTTTAGATGATGACAAACATTTTATATTTGTATATATATTTCAAGAAGCTAGATGTTTTCCACTTAGGAAGACAGGATAGACTCATTGAGGAGACACACAAACTAACCCTGGCTGGTTCTTCTACTGAGATTTCATTTGTATAGGTGTGCTTGTGTGTGTATGAGCATGTGTGCGCGCATGCATGTCTGTGTCTATGTATGTGTAGACCACACCATTAATGTGGGAGTCAGAAGACAGCCTGTTAAAGTCACTGTCTTCCTTGCGTCTTTATGGGGGCCCTGGGGATTAAACTCAGGCTGCCAGGTTTGTGTAGCAAGTGAGCTGTCTCACTTGCCCCAAGATTTAAAAAACCAAACCCACTACATTTTAAAGATTCTTCCTCTCTGTTGATAGTAGATCTACCAAAGAGAAAGATTTCAAGGCAGCAGTTAGAGACACTGGCTGAGGATGGAGTGTGCTCAGAGTCCCATCCCTTCTCCCTCTTCTTCACTGTAACCTTGGTCCGTCCAGGTTTTCACTTCCCTGAGTATTTTGCAGCATCCTGCACCTTCTTCTCCTGAAAGTTGGGGTCTGGAGAGCTTCAGGAAGGCTGGGGGACTCTACACAGTGTCTGTGTTCCCCTTCTGTCTCCCTGATCATGTGTGACACTGTCTTCTCCCACCCCACCCCCTTCCCACTCCCTTTCTGACCTGAACCATAGGAGCAGCATCCCAGGTGATGTGGCTATGGGTAGTGAGTGCCAACGTCAACCCTTGGCAGCTCCTCCCCCTTTGCTTTCCTGGGGTGCTGATAGTTATTCTCCCCATGTTCATTTGGAAGTGAGGAACGAGTATAAGCTTTGAAGGGAACATCTTCTTGGAATCGTTTCTCTTACCAGAGTGTCTCATGTTACGCTGTGCGGCCTCTGGGCCATCCCCTGCTGCCCCCTGATGGGATGTGCTAACATTTACTTTCCTGCACAGTTGTGTGGAACATAAAGAGTCGTCATGGACTGACTTTTATCTCCATTGACTCTCTCTGCCTCCTCCCAGGCTTGTGAAATGAAAGAGATTTGGAGGTAGTCCTTGTCTGTTCACCTCTGTGGCTTTGTCTCCAGGGAGGTGATCAGATGCTGAGGTACAGGAGGGAAAACCTAATTGTGTGGGGTTTTTTGTTTTGTTTTTTTATTTTAAACTTATAAATCCCACTCGTTTGATTTTTATGCTTATGTTGGCACCTGTCTTGCCCCCTCCCTCTCTCCCAGTTTAGAATGCTTTGAAATTGATTTGGTAATAACTATTTAGGATATTTCAAGTCTGGGTTAATATTCATTTTGCTACATTGCCTGCAATTTAAAAATCATCGCTAATTATAGAATTCTTTTTAAATCTCTGGGTAAAGGAGGAAAGTTTCTCTTTACAAATTTATGATTTGGTAAGATAGTCAGTGTAAGAAAGAAATCCTTGCTGGTTCCTGTCACAGCATCTGCCCTGTCGCTCTGTGTTTGGGTTCTTCGGGTTGTTTTCTTCATACTGGCAAGCATGTATGGACACCTGGTGTGTTCCAGGAACACATTTGTTCAGTACTGGGACAATAAAAAAAAAAATGAGACATAGTATCTGTTTTCAAAGTTGTCTCCCTATGGGACTGTGAAATTATCAGTCCAGAGAAGAGTGACTACCTCCCATGGAGGGTTCTTCCTCTAGGTGCATAATAATAATAGCCACTGTGTGCAATGAGCCCTTTGCAAGGAGTGCAGAGCTCTGGGGCATCATTTGAGTGTGCCAAAGGCTCCAAGTGTGGATGCAGTTAATGTACAGATTTGCAAAGTTTCACCAGAGTACCGTGTAACTTCTGTTAGAAAAAGTCGCAGGCAGGTCTTCAGACTTCTTCTGGAGACTGTTTACCATGCCAGATCCAGTTGTTGACAGTGTTCTTGTTGAGAGAGGCGGGTCCAGCCCTCCCCCTCCTTCACTGCCCTGCCCACAGCCTTTCCTTCAGGTATTTCTACAATTGAAGGGCCCAATGTATGTACCTGGGAACTGCAGCTGGGTCCCTGGCCTTGCTGCATGTCATGGCAAAGCATACCTTGCGCAATGCGGGTGAGCTCTGAGCTGGAGATTCAGTACAGAGATCTGGCTGTCACAATCTAGTGCACAGGGTTCCCAGAACAACACCCAAAGGGGCAGGGCTAGCCGGAAGTGCCAAGCTGCCATTCCAGGGCTGTGCAGGAGGAGAAGCCAGGCAGTCCCTGGAGCTGAAGGTTCCCAGGGCCTCATGTGGGCATTCCTTTTGGCAGGCAAGGTAGCTTGCGTTCTTCCCAGGGAGTCTTCTCTTTGCTGAGCTAATAGATATTAGGAGCTGGGAGCAGGTGAGCCAGGGACTGTTGTGTGTGGCTTTGGCTAGCTTGCCTTGAGGTAGGCCTGGGAGGGAGATGTGAGAGATGTACAGTCCTGCACTCCTTGTCAGAAAGATGAAGCCACGAAGATTCCGACCATGCAGTCTTTGCCTGTGTTACTCCGGGAATCCAGTGCATGCCCAGGATCCTGAACAACTGTTGGTGTGAGGTGTGAGTCCAATGGAGAAGACAGAGATCTTTTGTTGGGCCAAGGGCCTAGAGAACTGCTACTATGCTGCTGCCTTGACTAAGTGCTGATTTTTTTTTCACAACTTCAGAGTTCCTTTGCTGCAATGAAGTCTAACTTCGGAAGTGGCTAGAGACCTTCACCAGGTCAGAGCAGCCACTCTGTCGTGGCTGGGTGTCCCCGTGCCCGCTTCTTCCCGTCTCCACTCTCCTCAGTATTTCTTTCCTGTTGGCTCTTTAGTTCATGGTTCTGTTTTCACTCGGGAGCTCTTCCTACCATCCATCCAACTGAATTTGGAAGTTAACAGATGTCTCAATGCTACTTTATTTCTTTTGGTTGTACAGGAAGGGGAAAGAACCATTGTACTAATAATTTAAGAGGCACTTGAACTATGCCCTCCTGCTTAAATGTTTCCAAACCCAGGGAAGGAAGGGTGGGGTCCTTTCTGAGCTCTTACTTTGAATGTAGAGAATGAGTGACAACCCATGGAGTACTTGAAGGAAATTCTTATTTTTGTTTTCCTCTCATTTTAAAAAAATGTGTATTTTTGGAATGTGTTTTATAGTACTTGAACTAGATAGAGCAGTGTGTGTGCATAACTTAGATTCAGGAATACATGTCCCTGATTTTCTGGAACTAATGTGGTATGATCAGGGCAGCTTTCTGAGGCACAGGGACACTTTAGGAGTTGTGAACTTTCCTATTTGAGATGTTATGGGAAGTTTGTTAGGATATGACAAGGCTCAGAGCAGAGCCTGGCACACCATACATACTTCTCGCCATGTCAGCTGCTGTAGTGAGCACGTTATTTCTGGAGGATACTTATTTGTACTTGATGGTTCTTTAGAAATTAGCGATGCTCACCCATAGGCCTGTAGTGAGCCAAGAGTGGGGGCGACAGTCGACAGAAGAGATGAGAGCAGAGGAAAGATGAACTTAGAAGCGGTCCGAGAGTGGTGTTGAGCTCCTGGGCAGCCTGTGGGAAAACAGAAACACAATGGGTAAAGTTAGATCTGAAGGACATGTGTCCTGGTGCCACATGCCTGGGGGATCAAATCACAATGCCATTTCTCAAAAGGGAGAGAGCCCAGGTGAGACCCCAAGCGTTTATTTGTCCAGAAGATCTAGTTCTAGGTGTTGTATCCACATGCAGTGTGTGCACCCTCTGCACCTGTATACTTCTGAAGCTCAAGGTGGATCCTGCTGCTGTGTGCAGCTAGGCCAAGCCATCAGGCTAAACATGGATTCACATTATAATCTATCCAGCTCTTCTTTGTTTGGTTTTTTGAGACTCTGTATAGCCTTGGCTGTTCTGGAACTAGCTCTGTAGACCAGGTTGGCCTCACAGATCCACCTGACTCTACCTCCTGGGTGCTGGAATTAAAGGCGTGTGCCACCACTGCCTGGCTCTGTCTAGCTTTTTTACTGCTTTTTCAAACCCATGGTGTGATTTAGGTCCTAGTGAGCTTCTGGGCTCTGGACCTACACTGGTTTTTCTGACTCCATTTTAAATGAACTTCCAATGGAAGCTGAAATAAGGCACCAATGTTTGAAGGAAGCCTGAAGAAGGAACAGTTACTGTCAACTTTTACTTTGCAAATTACTTGTGGACGGAGTGGATGACAGTTCTTAACAAGATGGCCTCATGACAGCAAATCCTCCTGCAGCCACAGCCATTTATGCAGCTACTGCTGGGTACCAAGCCTGGGCAAGCTGAGGAGGCCTTGCAAATGCCCTGATTGCACAGAGAGACGCTTTTGTTCACTGTGGCACTAACCCTTTCCCTCGCCTGTCTCTGCCTCTGTAAAGTAGGGTGGCCTTCTGGCTTGGCCACCACTTGTCATGAAGATCCTCTATGTGTCTGCCTTCATCTCTCAGGGAGGTGCAGATGGTTAAAGGAAGATAGATACCATCCTTGGGGTTCCAGGAGTTTTCAAAGTATACATTCAGAGAACAGTGAGCACTGAATCTGCACCAAGCAGCACCAGGTCCCATTTATCCCACGTCATGCTGCACAGTCTAACCTGACAGCTTGATGGAATATGTGTAGAAAGAACTGTATGCCTCGTGTATGGTATCCTACATGGTGGAAAAGTGCTTAACACTAGGCGGGGACAAGCTTTTGTCAGCAAAGGCCGGCGTCCCTGCCAGCTGCAGGACTGAAACGATAGTATTGTGAATACTTAGCGCATTTTAGAGTATCTATTCTTTGGGAGATGTCAAATAACATTCAGAGATGTTTACATTTTTTTTTGTGTGTGTGTGTGTGTAGCCCTAGTTGTCCTGGAACTCACTCTGTAGCCCAGGGTGGCCTTGAACTCAGGGATCCACTTACTTGCCCCTACCTCCTAAATGCTGGGATTAAAGGCGTGCGCTGGCACTGCCCATATAAAAATTTATTTTTATTTTAAATTTATATGTATGTTTTTGTGCATCTCTTTGTGTGTATGTCATATATGTTCCAATGTTCACAGAGGCCAGAAAGCACCAGATTCTTTGAAAGTAGACTAACAGGCAGTTGTGAGTTGCCTGATACGGGTGCTGGCAACAAACCTCAGGTACTTTGGAAGAGCAGCAAATGCTCTTCACTGCTGAGCCTTATCTCCAGCCTCTCCTGGAGAGGCTTCATATTTAAATGTTGCCCTAGTTTTGTTGCTGATGGTGTTGTGGTTGATGTTGTTGCTGGTGGTGGTGGTGGTGTGTGTACACCTGGCTGTGTATGCACACACTTTCTCCAAAGCGGCTGTGCTAATAACCTAAATAGGAACTTGTGTTGCTGTGAGCCTGGAATTGCAGTTGCATGTTATTTATTATGAGAATTGGCTCCCTCTCTCTAGGAGACTGGGGCTGTCCTGTGAGGTGTGCAGGGGACATGGAGTCACTGGCCTTGCCTCACAGCCTTAGCTGTAGCTGAGCCAAGCCCAGAGTTCGCTGCCTCGGCTTCGTGCAGTCAAGCAATCCCACCGGGCTTCAGGAGCCTCTGGCCTCCACTCTCAGTGCTCTGCTGACTGGGGCCAGTGGACTGCCTCTCAGTCACAAGTTTCCTAGTTACTCTCTTCAAATTAGAGTCCCTGGTAATGAGTACTGACCTTTTCTAGCCTCCAGCTGAAGGGGCTAGTTCAGTGATAGGAGTGTAGCTCAGCAGTGGAACACTTCCTTAAGATGTGCAAGGAATATAGATCGGATACCCAGTACCACAAAATAAAAAGCAATAGAAATGGCCACTCCATTGGAAAATCCTTTTTCCAACCACTGCTCCTGTGGCTCAGGACCACCTTCACCCATCTGCCTTTTTTTCTCTCTCACTGCCATCACATCCTGGATGCTGAGTAGAACACTGCCCTCCCTGGGAGAATTAGCCTTCGGTTGTCTTGCCCCCTAGAAGCCTTGGCTCTTCCAGATGTTCCCAGCTGTTCCCTGGGACCCAGTCTGCTGTACCTTCGCTTGTAACCAGAAGTGGAGTGGTCCAGGTTCCTGTTCCTCTGGTTAGGGTCTTAGTTGGTACTGAAATATTTATCACAAGAGCACAGGGTGCTAAGGGAGAGCAAATGTAGGAAAGCATCAACTGCTTGCTCTTTAAAACAGGTGCCACCAATAGAATAGCCAGGAGAACCAACACATCATCCCATCCTTATTCTGGACCATTCCCTCCTTATCTCTCCATCTCTGGGATGTTGAGATGGGTTTGAGAACTTAGCTTGCTACAAGACTTCTTAGGAAAAGCACTCAGAATTCTAAGTACTGGACTTAAAACAATTTGTTTTATGAGGCTGACTTTATTTTTATGCTTTTAACTTATTAACAGTTACTATTAATAATGAATTTCCATAAATAAACAATAAACTCATTAATAAGTTAAACCATTCCTGTAAGGCATTAGGAGTCCCTGGCATATAGCAGACCTCCAGAGAATGTCAGCTGCAGCAGCATTTCCAATGGAAGGAGTCACCATGCTTGTTATGCATACATGCAAATTGTTCATTTTAAAGCACAGTGAAGGCTGCTTGATGCCAGAGAGATGGAGGCATGGCTTATTATTGCTAGAACATGCAAGAATGTTGGAAAAATCATCTTGGTTTCCCAGAAGTTGGAAACGACCCCGTAAGACACTAGTTCTCACTTTGGTTAAGCTTGAAGCCAGTGATCCTGCACAGGAACCAGTAAAGAAGGTCAGTGAGATATGGTGTCTGACTGCAAGTGAAATTGGAATACTATTTGCTTATTCGTTTATTGAATAAGCAAATATTTATTGAGCACGTATCATGCTCAAGATGCTCTCCTGTCCAAAAAGTAGAGGTGAATTTGAGGCAGGAATGTACCTCAAAGGTTCCAATTAGGAACGTATTTATCAGGAAGGGCTTATAAATAAGAAGAAACCAGAACAGTATGTTCAGGCTTGCAGCAGTAAGTGCAGTTGTACACTTGTGGCAAGATGTCCTGTGGCAAGGAAGTTGTTTGTTTTCTAAACCTTCAAAAAATTAAACCATTCAGTCCTTTTGGTTCTAGATAGGTGACCCTGTCTGAACTCATTTTCTGGCTGCTGATACGGTACGCTCTTCAGAGTGTGTGATCAAGCTGCTCCCTCCAGGCAGCTGCCTGTCAGCGCACCTTGGCCAGTTCACTCCTATTTGTCAGGATCTCGCTCAGAGGCCTGGGCTGCTGGGATCCAAGCAGAGCATTAGTGGGCATGGCACCTGTCCTCAAGGACACAGCCAGCATTAAGTCAATGGCTGGGGCTACTCCAGTGGCCGGGTGACCCGCGGTTACGGGGGAGGGTCTGTCTGTAGCAGCTCTGTAGGGTGAGTACTGAATACTGGGCTTCACTTCGCCATATTCCTCTGCACTTTTGTCAGGGTGTTTTTAAGTTGTGTGCCCACCCCCCCCCACCCCAATGCTGCTTTGCCTTTGTAGAAGTTAAATTTTAATTCTGAAACCAGAGCAGACCTTCCCATACTGGCCCTTTCCCTGCACCGCTGGTCACACAGATTTTTCCATCCTGTGTTGCAAAAGGAGTAAGGCAAGTCGGTCTCTCTATACTATGCTGAACAGACTTAGAGTTCTTACTTTTAAGGATCAGAGTCTCCTAACTTTAAAGTGTGTCTTTGTTTCCATATCCTGAATCTTTTCCTCCGAAGTAAGTATTATGCCGCCCTCGTCTGTCCCCCAGCAATGTTTGTTTGGGTACGGTATTTAAAGATTCAGAGGAATTTAATGAGGTATAAGCAATTCATCTTGGTTAAAGGGAAGATTCATTATCTCCAAATTATATAGATTCACTGTTAAGTCTTAGATACTTTTAAGCAGCTTTTTCATTATCTTCCTATCAGTTTTTTCCCCCTTTCCTGTAGAGTGATTTAGCAGTTTATTTCCCCTGATAAGCAACATTCTTTTAATTTACCAAAATACATTGTATGAAACATAGGTTGATAAAAATCTGTGTAGACCAGAAAACTTTCCACTGGTCCCGGGGAGGGGTATGTGTGTGTCTTGACTCTCCACAGCCCCAGACGTGCCAAGCCTCCTTCAAAGTATTTTGATTTCTCATTTCAGCCACAATTACAAGTTCATCGGAAAATGATGACCGGAGTGGCTCCAGTTTGGAATGGAATAAAGATGGCAGCCTAAGGTTAGGGGTTCCGAAGGGACTGCTACATGACCGAAGGGCAGATAATTGTTCCCCAGTGGCAGAAGAGGAGCCCACTGCGTCAGCAGAGAGCGAGCTGCCCAAGGCGGAACCCTCAGCTGGAGATGGTCCGATCCCTTATTCTCAGAGCTCCAGCTCACTAATAATGCCACGGCCCAACTCAGTTGCAGGTAAGGCCACCCTTCCCCCGGGGGCATACCTCTCCAAGCTTCAGGGTCCTGGGTTCCCTTTATTTACCCTCAAAATTCATCTGGACACAAGCCAGCACTGTGGTCTTTTTCCATATGCCTCAGTTTACCCATTGCAAACACACAAGGTCTTTTAGTGGTCCCTTTACTCTGAATCTCTTTAAATTTGTAATCTGTATGTTAGTTCTTTGTAGGTGAGGTGAAAAAGTTCAGAAACTCTGCTCTTGGTGTGTCTTTTATTTAGAATGAGCTCAAAATTCGACTTAGAAACTTTGTTTTGTATGGTCAAAGCCCATCGTAGCTGGGAGGTCAGAATCTTCTGTAATATTGAGCCATAGTGGAGCTCACGGCCGAAAGCCTGCGCAGGGGCAATGAGAGCGGTGTTACAGCTGGTAGAGACAGAGCCATGCACACGTGTGGCGACACGGGTTGATAGTTTGGGGTGGGTGAGTGGGTAGGCCAGTGGCTCATCTTCAAACAAGGAATATGGAAGGTGGGGGAAGAAGCTCCACTCTATCCTTTTTGGAGGTCTTTTCCTCTCTATACTCCTGCTCTTGGTTGCATCCAGAAAAGCATTTGTTGAAGTAATTCTTTGTTACTTAAAAGTGTCTCCCTTAGCACCATGCTGACTCTTTGCACATCAAAGGATCTTCCTGTAATTTATACTGTTGCTTCAGTATATGCTAGGTTATTCTGGCTGTTGTTGGGTGGTTTTTATTTTATTTTATTTTTTTATGATAAAACTCTGAAGCAGCTGGTAAATAAGTAGCCTTAATGGAAAAGTTGTGAGATAGAACTCTAATTCACTTTCAAAGGAAGCAAAGTGGCCTTCGTCCAGAAGAGGGATTTGGCCTGTCTGCCGAGGAGAAATACTAGAGAGCATTATGTGTATTGATTGATGATTCTTCCAAAAGCTTCGCTGTCCCCCACCGCTAGCCCACCCCTGCAATATAATATGAGGTACTCAAGATGCTTTAGGCTGTAGTTACCTAGTTACACTGAATGGGTCGCTCGTAGTCTCCAAGAATTTGACAGCTTTAGTTTCCTCAACAAATAACACATTCAGGGTAACTCATCTTTTTTTAACATTAGGGAACTCATGAAGACAGTTTTAGTAATATTAATAGTACTCGGTTGGGGGTGATCTGTCCGATTAGAAGCCCTTTGGGTGTCTCTGGCTGTGTGAGTGACAGTGGGTGGGAGGTGAAGTTTTCCAGAGAGTGCCTGGATTACAGAGCATAGTGCCTGGGTTCTGCTGTACTCACCTGGTATCTCCTGTGTGCCCTTGAACTAACCTCCTCAGGAACTTTTCCCTCTGGGTTTGAGCAGACTCGGTGGCCTATTGGGCTTGCACATTTTTTTTTCTCTCGAGTTGTGCTGCAAAACGAATGCACAGTCTGAAGAGATGCAGGCAACTGCCCTGCCTTGTGCTGTTGTTAACTAGTGAGGAGTCTGGTAGCTTCTATATAGCCACCTTCCTGCCACCAAAACTGAACCTGAGCAGAGAGAATGATAACATGTGTCAAGGTTTGTGGAAAAGAGTAATGTTCAGTTGTGTGGACTATATTCAGCATTGTTTATATAGTAGGTTCAAGGCAGGCTGCAGACAGACGACACTTAGTGTTAGGGTTCAAACCAAATGTGATGAGCCACTAGGTAAAATCTTGTAAAAGTATTTGCATATTATCATCCATGTAAACACCAAGTGGACTGTGGATTAAAGGAGGCAGCTGATGCCAGGCTTCTGTTGACAGCTGTCCACAAGGGATCTGGACCTGAGATAAAGGTAGTCCCTGAGATGACCAACCATTTCTGTAATTCGGCCTCTTGAAGAGAAGTGAAGAGAACAGGGAGTTTTAAAAAAAAAAAAAAATTTAATCAGACTTAAAATAAGTTGTCTAGGATTGGAGATTATAAAGGTGTTTTTTAAGAGTTGGGTTAATGTGAAGTGTTGTGTATCACATTAAAAGGAACAATGTGGACCTTTTCTTCCTTCACTAAAAGCAGGGCTCAAAAGGCTTTAAAATTGTATCTTGGCTAGTCTAGAAGTTGGCCAATTGGTTTTACTATTTAAAAAAAAAGTTTTTCTTTTGGTGTATGTATGGGTATTTTGCTGGCATGTAGGTACATGCACCATGTGTGTGTCTAATGTCCATGGAGGCCATAAAATGGCTTTGGGACACCCTGGAACAGGAGTTACAAACAGTTGTGAGCTTGCATGTAGGTGCTGGGAATTGAACCTGGATCTTTTTTTTTTTTTTAAACTTTATTTATTTATTTGCCTTGGTGTTTTGCCTGGAACTGGAACTACAGACAGTTGTTAGCTGCCATGTGGGTGCTGGGAATCGAACCCGGGTCCTCTGGAAGAGCAGCCTGTGCTCTTAACCGCTGAGCCATCTCTCCAGCCCCGAACCTGGATCTTTTGAAGAGCAGCCAGTGTTCTTTACTGCTGTGCTATCTCACTTCAGCCTGTGAGGTTTTCTGTTTTTGGCTACTTCTGTTGAAACACTTATGGAGTAGATCACAGACCACGATGTTTAATTCTCCAGGAAACCAGCAACCACAATTACCAACTGAGTTTCACTTTTCTTTAAATACTAACTGGTAATTGCCCGGACTTTCAGTCATTTACCTTTGCTAGGTTAGTTCATGACTTAGGGCATCTGCACTCATTGCTGTTTCTTTAGCTTAGGAGAAAGCTGGTCCCCAGCAGTTCCCCACAGCACATTGAAATGAGCTCCCTGCTCAGTTGTGTAGCACAGTGAGTGCATGCATGGGTTCCCACACACCTAGTGCACTACTCAGTCCCAGAGATGTTAGCAGTGGACTTTCTGCGGCTTGAAGTTGTTTGACATCTGATTTTTCTTGGCCTAGAAAGGTTTTAGTAATTAGGTGTGTAGACTAATGTGAACCTGGCTCCAGCTGCTAATGTCTGGGAATCTGTGGAAAAGGACAGTTACATCATCACCTGGAGGAGAGTGCCTGAGCTCATAGCTGAGTGGCGGAGGCCTCACAGTTCTGGATCTCAGGTGCCCTAAGAAGTAAAAGTTGTTATAGCTGGCGCTTACTGCCATGATGCAGCTTGTAGCTGGGTGTTTATTGTCTGAAGCAGTTTCCTCGTAGCCCCAGTCTGACAGTATTTTACAGCCCCTCACCTCAGCTACATGAGTGCTGGGGTTCTTGCATGGGCCCATGTCAGCTTTTAGCTATGGTTGAAGTGGAGAATCAGCCATGTGCAGTGACATTGTTCAGAACTGCTCTTCACAGACTTGGGAGCTGACACTGGTGACTGGAAAGCTGGAAACAGACACTTGAAATCCCCCCATCTCCTGTATCCATCACACTCCCCTCCACCCCCCAGTTCTTTGATGTGAATGTCTTTTATAATCATATATATATATATATTTTAGTCTTTTCAGTTGTCACAAAATTACAAAGTGGATGTTATGTTCTAAGGGATCAGGGAAAGGGGAAACAGAAGCCTTTTGAAACTCAATGTGTCTTTGTACTCCTGAGGACCAAAGCCCTGGCTCTGAAGTGAGTTATGGACTATGATGGACTATGACTGGTGCAGCCTTCTGCTTGAGCCGCAGTGGTTGCATTCACCATGAGGCATGGTGAGCAAAGGAATCAGAATCCCAGCGAACCAAGGATTGGCTGTTAAGTTTCTGTAGGGAGCCTGGAGGGATGGGGTAGTCTTGTAGTCACAGTCAGTTCTCTCTGTAAACTTTGTAGAGAAGCTCGAGGCTGTTTGTTAATGGATTAGCCTGCAGAAGGTGACTGAAAATCCTGCCTGAGGAAATTACTTCTTTTCTTCTCTTGTTTATTTTCTTGAGATAGAGCCTCTCATAGCCCTGGCTAGCCTCAAATTGTCTGTCTGTGAATCCAGTCTTTGCTAAAACTGTATCCTTGAGTCCTTAGAGTTACAGCAGATGCTACAATACCAGCTCAGCTCAATCTTTCAAAAGTGGAAGGTGAGCATAGTTTCTGACCATGAGCACAACATTTACTTGGATGGTTCAGTATATAAATAGACAGTAGATGGACACCAATGAGATTCAGAGACAGGGATCTGCTGCTTGGGAAGAACAGTGGATCCCTTACTTGGCTGTTCTTGAAGGATACCCAAAAGGGAGCTGGGCGTCACTAATTCAGGCTCCCAACCTTTGGTGCTTGATGATTGAAAGAATTAAGAAGGATGTTGTACTGGCTGGTTTTGTTTATTAGCTTGACATAGATAGTGTCATTGGAGGAAGGAGCCTTGTCTGAGGAAATGCTTTCATGAGATCCAGCTGCAAGCTATTTTCTCATCTAGTGATCAGCGGGAAAGGACCTAGGCCCTGGTGGGTGGTACCATCCCTGAGCTGCTGATCCTAGGTTTGTAGGCTGAACAAGCCAGGGGAAGCAGACCAGTAAGCAGCTCCCCTCCATGGCTTCTGCATCAGCTCCTGCATCTGGGGTCCTGCCCTCTTTGAGTTCCTGTCCTGATCCCTTCAGTGATGAACAGCAATGCTGAAGTATAAGCCTAATAAACCCTTTCCTCCCCAACTTTCCTTCTGGTCATAGTGTTTTGTTCCAGCAATAGAAACCCTTACTAAGATGTGGACTACTAAAAGAAAGGAAAAGAAAAGAACAAAGAACAGGAAGGAGAAGGGAGTGAGAAAGGTCCAAGGTAGATGATGTTCTGGGTAGCTAGATGCTCTAACAGCCTGTGAGGTAGCAGAAGGTTTGCAGAGTACTGATTGCCCAACTTGACTTTGGTGCCTTTCATCCTGGTCCTACCAATGCACTTCAAAAGACTTAGCCCTGGGAATGTAACTCTTCCTAGAATTACTACTTATGCAAACGTGTGAATAATCCTTAATGTCTTTTAAGGTCCTATATGCTATGAACCTTTTTGTCTTGATCAGAAATAAACATGACAATACATTAAAATGTCTAACATTTATATATATATATACACACACGTACATATATAATGTACATATATTTTGCATTTTGTTTTTGTTTTTTGAGACTAGGTCTTGGTATGTAGCCTTGCCTAGCCTGAAACTCTTTATGTAGTCCAGGCTGGCCTGGGACTCATAATGATTTAGCTGCCTCTGCTTCTCAAGTATTGAAGTTGAAGAAGCCATTATGCCTGGCTTCATATACATATATATTTTATATACACACATATATCTTTGAAGATTAAGAAACTGCTTATACTTCTCCTGCCAAGAGCTAGCTTTTCCTGTTCAAGTGTGTGGAATTACACATGTAGAATCTGCTTATTTAATTAGGAAGCTTGGAGTTCCAAACAGCACAGAGCTTTCCAGAGCTGTACAGAATAGTCTATGCTATGTGTTAGCTGTATGTAAGTACTAAAGACTGCCATGTGATAGTGGGTGTTAATTTTTGTTTTGTTTTGTTTTGTTTTTATTAAAAAATTTGTAGTGAAGTTAGATTCTTTCAGGGAATAATGTTGAATTCTGGTAACCAGATCAATGTAACATTAAGAATGAGTAATGCTTAATTGTTTCAATTTTTCAAGATAACAGTACTGCTGGAAACATAAGCTGGCGCAAATAATTATCCCGAGGTAAATTTTGCTGAAAGCTGGAGCTCAGTTGCTCAGTAATTTGTAGCCTGCAGTCGTCTGGTGTGGCCTGAAACTCAGTTTTACTTTCATATTGCAGCGACCAGCTCTACCAAATTGGAAGATCTGAGTTATTTAGATGGACAGAGAAATGCCCCCCTGCGGACGTCGATTAGATTGCCCTGGCACAATACGGCTGGAGGTAGGGCACAGGAAGTTAAAGGTATTTATCCTTGCATTCCACTTCACAGTGACGAGCTTGCCCACTAGACAATGAACGTCTAATAACCAGCATTCAGACTATATTGGAAGTGTGATCTGAAATGAGTTTGTACTCCTAAGTAGAATCCTAAAGATCTGCTTTAAAAATGTGGGCTTCTTCCTTAAAGCATGTGATTAAGTTACTTCTGGGATGGAAAAACCATTCTTTGATAGTTGCCACTCACAAAGCATCAGTTTTGTTTGAGTCTCTTAGGTCATATTGGCTACATCCTAAGGCTGTCTGTAAGGCACAGCTGTGTGGTCAAGGACCTTACCTGTCATGTAGGCAAAGCACCCTTGGGTGCAGATGAGGGCCATGCCCTCGAATCTGGGAAACTGTGTTTGCATTCTGTCTGAGCTGGGGTGGAAGAAACCAGTCTTCCATATCGTTTCCAGTGAACCAGCCAGGCATGACTGGAGCTTTCTCTTTGCTTGCTCTGTATGCTTGACAATAACTTAAAAGTCCAAAAGGTCCAGTAAGTCATTTTAACAGGATACTTTGGGAGCAGGGGACGGGAACAGGATATAATGACTGAAGTATTATAGACAAATGTATATAGCCAAGTTAGACATAGTGTTTCATTTTATATTAAATCATACTACATTCCCCATAACAACGTTTGTTTGTTTTAAAGCCCGATTTGCCCCCTACAAGCCACAAGACATCTTGTTGAAGCCCCTGCTGTTTGAAGTGCCAAGCATCACGACTGACTCTGTGTTTGTGGGAAGGGACTGGCTCTTTCACCAGATAGAAGAAAATTTGAGGAACACAGAACTGGCAGAAAACAGAGGTGCAGTGGTCGTGGGAAACGTGGGATTTGGGAAGACAGCCATCATTTCCAAGTTGGTGGCACTAAGCTGTCATGGAAGCCGCATGAGACAGATTGCGTCCAGCAGCCCCAGTTCATCACCTAAAAGTACGTCTGTGGCTCATTATATGAGTATAAGATAGATGGAGGGAGCTGCTGTTCGAATAGACAGAATTACCAGTTTTCCATGAGTTGCTCTAGATACTGATGAGGTCAAGTGAACTGTCTTGAGTCCTTCCAGCCACCATAGTGTGGTGGGGTTTGTGAGGGTGGTGTTTGAGCTTTTTACTTGTTTTCTTTTTTGGTGCTTTTTTGAGTGGGAAAGGAGAGAGAGGGTATCCCATCATTTAGGATGTATTAAATACAGTCAAGACTGATGTCAGCCATATCACATTCTCCTCACCTGGAGCCTCGGTCTTCCTTTTTGCACTAAGGGGGCTTGCATGGATAATTACAACAGAGGGTTTTGATCAAGTGACATGGAGAAGTTTGGGTCTTAAGACAAAGTACTTAGAAGAACAAGAGCAAGTTGCTTAGAGTCTAATGTTTTTGTTTTCTGTTTTTCTTTTTGGCATGTGTGTGTGTGCACACGCACTTACTTTATCTCCCTTTATCCTATGCAGGATTCTTTTGTATCCACAGTCTTTTATTCTGTGCTGGCTTTGCCAAAAATAAAAAGACTGATTTAAACGAGAGACAGTTTAGCTAAACACTTCTTACTTCGTGCATGCACGAGTGTGTGAACAAGGACTCTCTGCATCCCAGGCTGCCTTTGAACTTGAAGTCCTCTTGCCTCATCCTCTAGCCTAAGTGCTGAGATTTACCAGCACATACCATGACAGCTGGTTTCCCTGACTATTTCATGTGCAGTGAACCTATTACCAAAGACAATGGCTTCAAGTATGAACAAGATAAAGAGAATCATGTGAGATTTTTGTTTTGTTTTTCAAGACAAGGTTTCTCCGAGTTGCCCTGGCCAGCCTAGAACTTACTTTGTAGACCAGGCTGGCCTTGAACTCAGAGATTTGCCTGGGATTTCAGATGCTGGGATTAAAGGCATGCATGTCCACCACCCTGCAGCTTCCTTTTTTGTTTTTTTGTTATAACCAGAGGAAGGCAGCCCTCCAAGGGAGAGAAACAGAGTGGGAGCTGGTGTCTCTCTTGAGACATCTCAATTCCAGTCATGTTTGCTCATTACTATTCAAATTTGTCTGGGACTAATTCACAGATGCATTCTGCACTTGTTTTATCATGTGCTGATGTTACAGCTGATGTCACATGCTCTCTCTCCAGCATCAGGACCTACCCAGGACCTCCCTTTCACTCCATTGCTTTCACCAAGTTCCTCCACAAGTGCTCTCAGTGTGACCAACAAAACACATGCTGGGCCTGCTACTGCAGAAAGCCAGAGACCGAGAGAGGATGCAGTGAAATACCTCGCTTCTAAGGTAACCTGCCTTGTTCACAGGATCTCCCAGATAGTAGAGAACCATTTGTTTGGCATTGAAAAATGAGTTTGAGAAGGGATTTTAAAACAGAAACAACTGGTGACGGAGTATAGTATAGCTTTTGATAAAGTATGATTGAATACTCCAAATAAAAGGTTTTAATGAAAATAAATCCCAAAGACAACAGCAGCAGATTTATAGCCATCTGAACTAAGTTCAAAGAATTCCTTAAGGCAGCAGGAAAAGTCATGTGTACTCAGCCCACATCCATCCTGACAAGCACACGCCCTTTCATTTGCTGTGTGTGCGGGATGTGAGAAAGAAGCTTCTGCCTGGACCCTGCTGCCAGTGCCCGTGGGTCTCTGCATCCTCTCTCAGGATTCTGAGGAGGTTGTAAAAGAACTTTGGTTCTTTCTAAGCTTAGCATGATTATCAACGGCTTGCTGCACTTCCTTCTGCTCTGTGTCTAACACTGGCTCACAGGCCACCTTCCTGCGTGTAGGCAGTTGTGTTTCTTGCCTCAGTGAGCTGTTTTGGTATTCATGAACAGCATGGAGGGATGTGATGAAGCTGGAAAACCATCAGAGATGGGAGATGGTACAGATGGACTGAAAGGAATGTCCCTGAGCCCAGCTCAGTCCCACTCCCACATGCTGCCCCTGCCCCCAGAAGGCAGCTGCGTGTGTCACAGTGAGCCCACATGTGACCACTGATTCAGAGTGTCTCTCTAGTCTTGAAGGAATGATCTGAGATGAAGGACATCAATCTCAATGCTACCCTTAATGTGGTATTTTTTATAATTATGACCCATAGTAAGAGACATTTTGTGTTGTGCACCTAACAACACGGATCACAGAAGTAAAGGTATTCCTGAACCCTGTTTAGCTTATGTCCTATAGCGTGTCCTGTGGTTTAAATTAACTTTATTTACATTTTAAAGACTACCCATGGTTCCAGATGGATTTCCTGGCCTGCTTTGGGTTACCAAGATGTTTTTGTCAAAGATTGTGCAAGACTGTGGTATTGACTATCTTGTAATGGTTTGTACAGTTTGGGATGGTCCTTATTCATGCTAATCTGTGTTTGTGTAAGAGCCTAAAGGCAGTGAGCATTTCTCTAAGGGCCAATGCTAAATTTAATCTAAACTGCAAGTCATGGTTGTTCTATGCTGCCCTGAGAAAAGCTTGCCAAGAGTCTGCCCTTGTGGGATCTCGTCCGAGATCTTGCACTGTATTGCCATCCATGGCCTCTATGATACACCGGAGTCACTGCCTGCAGCCTCTTGCTGCAGGGCTGAGGAGGATGGTGGAGACTCAAGCCCCTCTAGAAAGCACAGTGCACTTCCCATGAGCATGCTGTCCTTTTCACCCTCCTCCCCTCACACATTCTTGCTTTCGTCCTCATTCGTGAAGTGGTAAGGTTTTCATTTTTGTAAAGTGGACCTCTTAATCCCAAGAGCTCTGCTGTTACTGACACGTTGTTTGTGGGGATGGGAGGAGGTATCTCTCAAATGGCCCACTGCTGTGAATCTGTTGTAACAAAGGGAACCTCCCCAGCCTTGCAGGCTGCAGGTAACTCTTCCCCTTCTTCCCATAATAAACAGGTAGCTGGTAAATTTTTGGCTGTCTTCGTAGCATCCCTTGAAGAAGTGAGGATGTGGGGAGGGATAAGAGCCATCCCTGCCAGAAGGGAGAAGCAGCTGTAACTTTGCAACTTGGGTTCCTAGCAGCCAACTTGATACTGTACTTTCTGGATGAGCAGAGGGGCCTCTCGAGGTACTACTGATCTTGAAAACGTAAATGTGATGCAGATGGCGGTGTCAGGAACACGGCTTGCTTGGAAGTGCTCTAAGCCAGACTAGGCATTAGGTTTTCTAAGTGACTTTTACTAATCCACATTCAATACAGAGTATAGTTGTGCTGATTTTTGTGTTAAACAAGGTGGATTTGTGGCTGCAGTTAATGGGCAGCTGAGATTTTAACAAATCACACCAGTCAAGAACAGAGTAAATATTAAGCTAGTCGGTGAACTGTGTCTCCGGGAACACATGCACAGTGTCTTATCTCAAGAAAAGTCCGAGTTATGTTCCTTTTGGAGGTCCTGGGAGGAGCCGTGGAGAGGGTGGGGTGATGCTGATGTCTCTGCTTCTCTCTAGGTGGTGGCTTACCATTATTGTCAGGCTGACAACACTTACACGTGCCTGGTGCCTGAGTTTGTGCACAGCATCGCAGCTCTGCTGTGCCGGTCCCACCAGCTGTCGGCCTACAGAGACCTTCTGATCAAGGAGCCCCAGCTGCAGAGCATGCTGAGCCTCCGTTCCTGTGTGCAGGACCCTGTGGCTGCTTTCAAGAGGGGCGTGCTGGAGCCACTGACAAGCCTGAGAAACGGTATCTACCAGAAGCCTCTGGGCTGTTTCCCAGTACAGCTTGATCTGGGGGTATTGATGAGCCAGTACACATCTGGGGCTGCCACATCCATTCTTCGTGGTGCAGTTTCCAACAGAGTGTCTCTGGTGTGGATGAAATCGACAACTGAGCAGTTCTAAGGAAGCCGTGAGATGAAGTGTAGAGGAGACTTTGTGCCCTACAAAGCTTTGATGCTTGGTCTGAAATGAGCCAGAGAGATGACGGGACAAAGCCAAGAGCTTGTTCATGCCAGTGTGCGTGGACGTGGATGGTAACTGAGAGCAGGGCTTTGAAACTCCACCTCTCGAAGGATCTTCAACAAAGAGCAGCCACTTTTAGGCATGGTTAGAAGTCAAAACAGAACAGGAAACAGCTTGGGCTTTTCAAGGCAGAAAGCTTGGAACTTAAATACATGGGACAATTAATACTAATTACAAATAGTTAATAATCTTTGATAAGTATACTTCTTCAGTTCTTCAGCTGCTGGGACACTGCATGCTCTTCTTTTCCTGGTAGAAAGTTGTCTCCAGTATGTAGGGGCTACCTGAATTTAATCTCTTGTTTTCACCTTCATAGTCCTTCACATTTTGAGGAAACACATCTACTGTCCTATAACTGAAACATATGTAGGTGATGCGTACACTAAACACTAGGTAATACACACACTGAAGACTATTTATACTCCCAGGCAGAAGGGTAACCAGTGGATTGTTAGGAATCTTCTAGCATGTTTTCCTTCCTTACCTCCAGCTCTTGCTTAGATGAATTGAAGTCTAAATCTAATACCATTTCTATTTATTTTTCCCCTTGCCCCTGGATAGTCACCAGGTAGGAGTATCAATGATATTATTGGTCCTCTGGGCTCCCTCCTCCCTTTTAGTTACCCATCTACAAAGAAGATGCTAGAAAGAAGGCCTGAAATGGCTGTGCCATGCTTGCTCTGTGCTCTGTGCTCTGTCACTTCTGTGGGAAGGATCCACTCTAGGCATCTGTAACGCAGTGCTTTCACCCATGAGTGATTGGGCCCAGACAGCCCTTAGTGGTAGTGTAGGGAGGCCTGGGTTCTCCATTCCCAGAGCCAGTCCACTGAGGAATTCCAGTGGAGGACCTGGTGTCTGTCTGTTCCAGGTTTAGACTCTGTGTGTGTCAAGTCTTTTGGCTGCAGGCTGCTCAGGTGATGATGGTGTATACACAACTAACCGTTATATGTATATGATTGAGATTCTGCTAATGAATGTAATGCAATATGTTTCTGAAAACTGTTTTGTAAGAATTGGTTTTCTTTTGGCTCGGTGCTCTGTTTTTCATTATAAATTTAATAGAAAATATGCTTCTTTGAAAACATGTCTTCTGCCATATGTAAACCTTTTTAGGTTTTGCTAACACTTGAAGCTGTGTGTTAAAATGCACTGGGTGGTGCCATGTTATAGAAATGTATAATTCCTTAATTTGGAAAAATAATTTTATCTTTTAGAGCAGAAAATTCCAGAAGAGGAATACATCATTTTGATAGATGGCTTGAACGAAGCGGAATTTCATAAGCCTGATTACGGAGATACTCTGTCTTCATTTATTACCAAGATTATCCCTAAATTCCCCACCTGGCTGAAGTTGATCGTTACTGTGAGAGCAAATTTTCAGGTGACAAAAGATCTCTTCCTCTCTTTCCAAGTTCCCACATCTCACGTGTACAGTGACAAGTGATCCTGGCCTAGTGTTAAAGCCCATTTGCCTTCTGAAGTGAAAACTATTTCAGGACTTCAGAGAGTCCCATAAGAATAAGGATCACTGAGGACTCAGCTAAGAATCCTATCAGCAGTGAGTTATCTGAGTCCTGAATGGTGGTATCTAAGCTGTCTTAGCTGATGATGTGTGCCCTGGCTGAGGTTTCCAACCAAGTGATCTTTAAAGCTATTTCCAGGGGTTTGTGATAGCTCCTTGTGGTTGTGCTTTATTTCGTAGAACTGAGTGGTCATAATATTTTTTCCTTATTAAAACTAAAATTAAACCTAAATTTAAACAGCATGCTTAATGTTATGTACCTTTGAGCTATACGTTTTCAGTCATGTTTCTCTCAGTAGGCATAATTGGGCACCTAGGTTAAAACTCGAACTGGGTCCTGTGTTCCTTTGCTGGCTGAATGTGGAGGCTTGGTTAACTTCCATGCAAAATGGAAATAACTGATGCTGCTTTCTTCCTATATTGCTACTTTCAAAAGGGTATTGCTGCAGAAGTATCAGTGAGAAGTTCAGATGTCTTTTTCTCTCTGCACTTGAGGTTAGGGCTGTGCTTATCTTTGAAATGAGGGGCAGGAAAATCAGTGACATCATGCAGTTAGGATTCATCAAACAGTTCACTTGAGGACTGGAGAGATGGCATGGTGACTAAGGGCCATCTCTTCTCAAAAGACTCAGGTTTGATTCCTGGTACCCATGTGGTAGCTCACAGCCATCATAACTGTAGTTCCAGGGCACCCAACACTCGTCATAGGTACCAGCCATCCATGTGGTACACAGACATGCTGACAAACCACTCATGTTCTTAAAATAATTTTTGAAAGAATATTTACTTAAAGTTCTTTAAAAATGAGAGCGCACTCTACGGGAACTGGCAATGATATGTGTTGTGTACTGTCCGGGGACACAGACAAGGCAGGAAATCTCCTATTTCCTGGTGGTTACAAAGCCCTGGTATCTGATGCAGAGACGGTACCTCTTATCTCAGTACCTGGCTGTGTTCTTAGATGCACAGTGTTGGTTTATTTTTACCCCTGGTTTAGAACCAGCCGCTCAGGGATTATGGGTATAGGGTCACCTGCAGGGTGCGGCCCTGCTGCCCCTCTATTGGTGTGGCCTGCTTTCTGCTGTCTCCGTGGCCCCTTTCTCTTCTTCTTGGCTTAGAGTCCTCAATGAGGGCTTTGGGAAAGCCTTTACCGATCCTATCTCGAATCAGGATTTCTTTTCACATAAGCTTTTTATCTGCACCTTATCCTATTACATGTTTTAATACAAAACAAGGAGTCCCTGTAATCCATGAAAATCCTTCTTGAAAGAGAACGAGCGAACCCAGTTTAAAGTGTAAAGGGAGGCTCTGTGAAGTGACACTGTGGGTTTCTGTTTTCTCCCAGGAAATCATCAGTGCACTGCCGTTTGTCAAGCTTTCCTTGGATGACTTTCCAGACAACAAAGACATTCACAGCGACCTGCACGCCTACGTCCAGCACAGGGTCCACAGCAGCCAGGACATCCTCAGCAACATCTCCCTGAATGGCAAGGCTGACGCTGCCCTCATCGGCAAAGTCAGCAGCCATCTGGTGCTGCGGAGCCTCGGTTCCTACTTGTACCTCAAGCTCACGCTGGACCTCTTCCAGCGGGGTCACCTGGTCATAAAGAGCGCCAGCTACAAGGTGGTGCCCGTGTCTCTGTCTGAGCTCTATTTGCTGCAGTGCAACATGAAGTTCATGACCCAGTCTGCCTTCGACAGAGCCCTTCCCATTTTAAATGTGGCCCTCGCATCCCTCCACCCCATGACAGATGAGCAGATATTTCAGGCTATCAACGCTGGCCACATCCAAGGCGAACAGGGCTGGGAGGACTTTCAGCAGAGAATGGAAGCCCTCTCCTGTTTCCTCATTAAGAGGAGAGACAAGACCCGGATGTTCTGCCACCCATCCTTCAGAGAGTGGCTGGTGTGGAGAGCAGACGGTGAAAGCACAGCCTTCCTGTGTGAGCCCAGGTACAGGAGGCATGTCTGTCGGTGCCCAGAGGAATTTGAATACCAAGTACTGTGCAATTTTGCTGTTTGTGTCTCCATTTTGTTCAGGAGAGAGTGAAATTTTTTCTTATCTTTTTCCTTCGATTACTGAAACCACAGGGTTTCTAGTGTGCTTGCGTCCAAGGGAAGCTGTTGGTGTTGTATTCCAGAGGTCTGTGTGGTTTTCTGCCATTACCATGCTACTTTGATAACTAGGGCTTTGTAGTAGATTTTTAAGTCAAGGACTGTCATGCCTTCTGCTTTGTTCCTTTGGTTTGTGTGTTTTCCATTGTTTACTGTTATTTTGCAAGGATACCTCAAAGATGGTGGCAAACACTTCTCAAAGGAGACACTCAACTTTTAAATCTCTGTGTATGATACTAGACTTCCCCATCCATAGCCTGGATTATCAACTCATTAACCTTTCACAAGGACTCGTGATCTAGAACAATCTCTGCTATTTTCTCCATGTTATTAGCTTGAGGAACAAAAGGATACAGGATACTAATAGGAAGAAGACACCCCTGTAGCCAGGGAGAGCTTCAGAAACAAAACAGGGCGCATGTTGATAGACATCAATCTTGTCTGACTGGAGCTTTAGTGATGGTGTGGAGGGCTAGGAAGAGGCAGCAGAAGAGTGTGCTGGAGATGACCTCTTTGCTGCCGTCTCTGGAGAGTAGAGTGCCTGTGGGCAGAGTGGAGAGGTACAGGGTGCAGTGGCTGATGTGGCAGCAGAAGGAGAAAAGGGTCCAGGTAGGAGCTATGGATCAGGTCTTTAGGTCAGAACTACTTTTTTGGAGTAGTTAGAGCCTGTGGGCACCCCTCTCCAGGGGGCAGATCTCCTGTGATGGTTGGAGATGTTGGCCGTTGAACATCATTGATGAAAAGCCGTGCTATGACTTGGTAAGGGAGCTCTCTGGGCTTCTGGGAGTGGAGGAGAAGGGAAGGAGGCTAGGGAATCACAGAGGTTAAGGGAATTGGGGATTTGCAGGAAGCTATTAGAATAGAATCCTGCTTCCTTAGGAGATCCCTTCTACTGGGCTGTAAGGAAGCGTAGGGAGGCGAGGGGAAGTTGAGTTGGGAGCACAAGAAACTGGGGTCTCGTGAACGTCAAGACCATCGAATCCACAGGGAAGTGGAACTACAAAGGAAAGAAAGTCGGGTTGTTTCATTAGGGCTGCTTCCTGCTTTCTCCCACAGCATCTCTTCTTTGCCGGGTCTTTCTGGCTGAATTTCATTATGGTTATTTGTGTCTTCTGCAGTTGCTGAGAGCTGAAGGGAGGTACCCAGAGCTGTTCTCCCACAAGCCCAAACTCTTGAGTCTAGGTGATTGCCTTCTCAATTACTAGCCCTTTGGGCTTTGGCAAGTTACCCAACGGGTTGAGACCACTTCCTTATATAAACAGACAGGGCATTAGGACACTAGGCGACTTACATGTCATGTGGGTGAAGGAAATAGCTCAGTTCAGTTTCTGCTTCTAAAGTGAAGCACATGGAGCATGAACAGGCTGGAGAAGAGCAGTCTCAGGAGGGCTGCATGGAGCTGCACAGGACTTCAGACAGGTGGGAAGCCTGAGCTTCGCTGATAGTCCTGAAAAGCCTCGGGCTAGCCACTGAAGTCTGTGCTGGTTGCCCACAATGGGGCCATCTGTAGCTGTGTAATTTATAAGTTTTCGCATATATTACTTATACAGGGTAATAGCTTCATTGTATGCTTTTATATATGCATTTAAAGTATTTTCATCCTATGCACGTCCTCTCATTCCTCAGTATTACCCTCTGTTCGCCATTCTTTCCCTTTCATGCTGGTTTTTTTTTTTTTTTCTCTAGACTCCACATAGGACAGAAAGCATAATGCACTTGTCCTTCTGAGTCAGGCTTATTTCACTTAACATGATGAGCTCAGGGTCCATCCACTTTCCTATATATAGCATGATTTCATTCTCTTTTGTGGCTGGACAGTATCCACTGTATATATTATGCACCATGCTTCTTCATTCATAAGTTATTTAGCACTTTATGTAGGCTGATTTCATAACTCAGCTATTATGAAAGGTATGGTAGTAAGCACGGTGGGCAGTGTGCTGACTTTGATTCCCAAAGGTACACACACAGGAGTGGTAGTGTTTCTTTGAGGAACCCCCATAGTGCTTTGTATGATGGCTTGTACAGCTTACATTCTCCTTAAAATTCTCTTGGTGTGCATTTATTGTTTTATTATTGCTGTTGTTTTGTTAGAGACAAGGTCTCATGTACCTTGGTCAGCAGGTCTTGAACTGATTGTCTACCAAGAATGACCTTGACTTCAGTGCCGTGCCTCCCCAACCATCTAAGTTGTTAGATGGTTACCAGGGTTACAGATGCGTGACATTCCACCACCAAGCTGGGGATTGAACCTAGGATTTTCATGCATGCCAGTCAAGCATTATACCAAGCAAACCTTATCATCAGCGGTGTTTTCTGGTTGTTAGCTGGTCTGACTGACATGAGATACTCAGTATATTTTTTTCTAATTTCTCTAGTGGCTAAAAATGAACCTTTCTTAAAAATCATTGGCCGTTTATAGTTCTTTTGAGAAGGGTGTGGTCATTTCATTTGAACATTTGCTGATTGGATTCCTTGTTCTATTGCTCTGAGTGGTTTTGAGTCCTTGATTTATTCTTGACATTAGTCCTCCTTCAGATGAATAGCTGGCTGAGATCCCATGCTGTGGGCTCTCTGTTCACACTGTAGACCATTTCCTTTGCTGCACCCGCTCTTTCCACACAGCCCTGTTGTCACCTCCTGTTGCTGTTTCCTGAGACATTTGGACTCTGATTCAGAGAGTCATTGCCTACATCTGTCTCTTGAAGTGCTTTTCTTAGTAGTCTCTGATTTCAGATCTTACATTGATCCATTTGAATTAACTTTGTGCAAGGATCAGGATGTGCTCATGGTTTCAGTTTTTTACATGCAGATGTTTTCCCAACATCATGTGTTAAAGAATCTGCCATTAGCTTGCATTTTTGGCATCTTGTGGAAAATCAGGTGGCTGTAGTCAGTCACCCGGGCTTTGTTACTATGGTTCTCTAGTATATTTTACAATCAAATATTGTACTTGCAGTATTGCTCTTTTCACTCAGGGCTGACTTGGGATTTTCCAGTTATTTTGTGCTTTCATCTGAGGGCTAAAGATTACTTTTTCTCATTGTGAGGACTGGTATTTCTGGGTTTGCATTAACTGTGTAGAACACTTTCAATAATCTGGCCATTTGAACAGTGGTATATTGCCAATCAAGGAACTAGGAGATCTAGCTTTCCAGAATCTTTAGCTTCTTTCTTCAGTGGCTTTTAATTTTCACTGCAGAGGTCTGTCACTTCCTTACCATGAATGGATTTCTTAGCAGGTTTGTTACTTGTATGTAGAAACTTACTGATTTCGTAGCTGCCTACAAACTGTGTACACACACCCCTCTGGAGTTTCAAGTGAGTGGGTTCCATCTAGTTTTCTAGTCTCTACTCCTCAAAAGCTGTTGCTATGCAGGACCTGACCTTTTTTCCCTTCCCCTTATAAGGCCAGGCTTGTCTTATGCCCCCAGAATGATGATGGAGTGGGGTTGGGGCTGAGGGCAGTGAGGATTATGTACCACCCTTCCTCATGTTCATCCATCCGGTAAGCACTTCCTTGTGTAATTACTATTAGGTACCTTGCTAGGCATTGTGATTATAGCTATGACTTAGTCAAGACCCTTGGTGTCTTGAAGCTTGTGGGTTTTTGTGACAGGCTTGGATAAAACTCCAAGTGCCAAGGGGGTGATGGTGATGAGCAGGCAGTGTGGTTCTGGAGATCGAAGCACTAAGATGTTTAGACCTTGACAAGGTTCACCCTACAGAGATAGGAAGCCCCAGGAAAACCCCTGCAAATAATGCACAATAAACATTCCTTGCCCTTTCTGTAAAAACCGGCAGCCTGAATATTCTGTGTACTCATGGTGCTGCCCACAGATGACAGTTCAAGGTTAGTGTGATGTCCTCATCTGAGGGTCTGTGGTATGGTGGGATGGGATCCTTCGTCATGAGCCTTTGTATTTCTTGTTGTAGGAATGGACACGCTCTGCTGGCATTCATGTTCTCCAGACAGGAAAGTAAGCTGAACCGCCAGCAGACCATGGAGCTTGGCCACCACATCCTGAAGGCACACATTTTCAAGGTGAGGTGTGCGTGAATCTTGCGGCTTGAAGATTTTAGGCAGGTCTGTGAGTCTCTCATCCATTCCCTGTTGTGTCATTACTAAGTGAGTTCTGTGGCCTTTCTCATTTCACACTGCCTGCATTCTCTGACTCTGCTTGTTTCTCAAAGTGAAGTTCGATGTGGACCTCTTCCTGGATTTCCTATCTAGGCAGGTGTATCTACAGCCTTTGCCAGCTTTGAGGTTTTATTTCCACTTGCACAATACCAAGATTTCAGTGCTGAGAATATCCTACATCAGGAGACAGAGCACTGAGCTTGCCTCTTATCTCTAATGGCCACTGCCTAGACCCCTTCATTCATTAGGAGCTATAGGTCCTTTATCACTTTATCCTTTATCTGACATCCTTCTGCAGAGGACACTTTCTCCATCTCTCTCTCCGGTGTGCATATAGTTCACAGAGCCCTGAGCTGAGCTCACAGGCCAAGGGGTTCTTTTATAGGAGACATTATCTGTACAGCATACCTCTGTTGGGAAGACTCCCTTTCAGGCTGATGCCAGCTGGGAGGATGCACTGACAGCATCTGTCTTTGGATGGTTCCAGGGCCTCAGTAAGAAGACTGGAGTCTCCTCAAGCCATCTGCAGGCCCTGTGGATCGGTTACAGCACAGAGGGGCTGTCTGCTGCCCTGGCCTCTCTCAGGAATCTCTACACTCCCAACGTGAAGGTGAGCCACTTCTTTAGGGGAGCCTGGCTCAATCCTCCTGTGCCAGTCCTGCCAATCCAGACTCCAGGGAGGGCAGGGAGCTCCTGGTGATAACTTCCCCACATGCTCATCATACCCTTCTGCCACTGTGTTAGCACATAGTGACCATGTCAGAGAGGATGTAGTCAGGTGATAGTTCACAAAGAGAACCAAAGGTCAGAGAGCTTTGTAGGAAACTGAATCTTTAGTGTCCTGAATTACTATAACAACCCAGCTCATCATGGATCGTATGAAACTAAGCATTGATGACACAAAGCAATGGGTCACAAACAGCTTCCTGCAGGTTCCAGGGACACATACACTTCTGGCAGTGGAAAGGGTGGTAGGTTGGGTGCACTAAGAGCTGAGAACATCTTTGTGCTGTGATCAGTGACTTTCCTATCATGCCGATCTTGCTATACTTTTGCAGATAGATTTTCTTTTTGTCTCCATTTGCGAATTGTATAATGCAGTCTTAGAATCAAAATCACACCTTAGGCCAGCCTCTGGTCACACAGAAGTGTCCGGCCTCGGATCCTGACATGCCCTGCTAAGCAAACTCTGGGGCTATTTCCCAGTGGACAAGTCCACTGTAAATCACTACCAAGTGATGATCACATTCACTGCTTCATAGTAAAACCAGGGTCATCAGTGAAGGAAGAAGCAAGGTCTGGCTGGGTTTCCAGGCATCCAGCATCCACCTCAAGAAAGGGGCAATACATGTACCAGAAATGGAGACATGGGAAGCACTCCTGGGCCCTCTTCTCCCTGCCTCACTCACTGTACCCTCAGAATACTTTCCTTGGCTGTGGCTCTGGAGTCTACACTGTAGAGCCTACTCCATTGGTTAGAGGTGCTCTGCCTTCTTCCTGCTCCTGTTAAAGAGTGAGGTTATCTCATGCCTAGGGTCATGGGAATTGGAGGGCCTAGCAGTGGGTGAGTCTGGGTAGACGACCCAGAGCCCTGCTGGCTAGTTAGTGTAGGACATTGGTGTAGTGTCTCTAGGACATTGGCGTAGTGTCTGTTGTCTCCGGGTGGATACAGATAGTGTATACAGTGATGGAAAATACCTCCTGTGTCCCAGTGACATCTTCGCTCCCAGCCATGGATCTTCAGCTTGACTCACTCCTTATCTGGGGACCTTCTCGGTGAAGTAGGGCAGTGCTGCTGGGACCCCGTGCATGTTCCCTCCCTCCAGGCTCCTAGCTCTCAGCACTTTCATCCTCACTAAACCTTGCATGCAGGTTTTCGTTAGCAGGTGGGCAGGAAGCCATCTCTGTAATGCATGAGGAGCATCCCAGGTAACACTTGCTTTCCAGATGGAGTTCTTCCCAAAAGTGGATGGCCCTAAATTTAGATGTCACGTAAAGATGGCTGTGCTGTGAATTTTTTCCACTTAGACTTTATAAACATCTGAGTTTAGGTTACTGTAACATTAGTCATCTTTCTGACTCTACCAGTATAGCTTTTGGCATCTCTATAGAATTAGTGATGTACACAAGAAGAAAGCAGGAGCTAGCCGGCAATGTCTGCTCACACTGCTTTGATGGAGTGCCGGGCATAGACTTACATAGGCTGTAAGTGTGGAGAGGTGTGAATGGGAAGTCTTCAACTCTCCTGAGCCTGGGTCTTGAAGACAGCAGCTAACGTGGCTTGGCTCCCCAGGCTATCAGCTTTCCTCCTAACATACTGGCGAGTTTGAGTTACTCTCTTTTACTTTGTTTTATAAAATTCCCGTGTTACCTACCTCTGTACCATCCCCAAATTTATGTAACTTGCTTCTTGAATCTTAAGCCCTTCCATTATCTTCCTGTTTTATCTTTGATGAGGGAGAAAACGCTTTTCACAGAATATTGAACAAATTACAGTAATTTAAAATTATGCATGCAATTAAGGAACTGTTTTTAGAGAGTATTAACTGTTGTCATACAGGAATGAATGTCATTTTGAAAATAATTGCACTGTGCCACTTTGGCAAATTAAAATGGCTTGCTCTGAAATGAGAGCTTGGTAATTTTAGAAGTGTGTTGGTGACTGACTGCTAGCCCTGTGGCCTCTGTTACTGGGCCAGGGTCATGCCAGCCTGTCCCTACATGGCCCACTGAGATCCTGCCAGCTGCTCGTCCTGCTCGAATGTTGTTATATGGCTCGTGCATAGACTCAGGAGCATTTGGTTGCTCATGCTTTGCTGGAAGGAGAGAAGACCAGACAAGAGGCAGGGACTTGGCTGGGCTCGGGGTGTCATTTGTACTTTGCATTACAACCTAGGACACACACGGCCCGCTTCTATAAGCCTCTAGCATACAGCTTGAGCTGGCTGGCACTCCTCCAGGGCCCTATTGCTAGTGGTACTGCACTACCCTTCTGTGCTTTTGGAGGTTGCTAGGTGGTATTGCTGCTTTTAAGTGTTAGTTAAAGAGAGCGCCTTAGAATGCATAGGATGAGTCATCCCGTCCCTTCCTGTGGGCCACACAGTATCTGCCGCAGCCCTGTTCTTGGCAGCAACTAGCTCTGTGTCCCGAGCTACCTTTGTCCTACCCACTCGAGGCCCTGAGCCCTCACCTCTGAAATGGAAACAGCCAAACACCATCTCCCAGTGATCAGCAATCTGGCAAGCGAAAGCTCTTGGGAAAGGGCCTGGCATGTCCTGTGTGCCCAGGTGAATTGTTTTTATTGCTGCTCTGCGTGGCTCTGGAAACTGTGATTACATCAGGGCTGCGGGCACCTGGGAACTTTGAGATGGTGGCTGTGACTCATGTGAGGCCTCCATCCTGCTGTTCTGTGCTGTGGATAGTCTAGGGGTACACATAGGCGGTGGGTAGGAGGTGGGTATCCAGGGACCTCACCTCTGAAGACCACCCAAGGGTGATTGTAACAGTAGCTGCTAATATTTATTTAGCTCTTTTGAAATACTGAGTATAGTTCTAAATCAGTCAGTCTCTCTCTCTCTCTCTCTCTCTCTCTCCCTCCCTCCCTCTCCCTCCCTCCCTCCCTCCCTCCCCCTCCCTTCCCTCTCCTCTCCTTTTCTTTCCTTCCTGATTTCCTTCCTCCTTCCCCTCTCTCCCTGGAGGAAGATGTTATATTTGACATTTACTTTTAATCTATACAACCATCTAGGGAATGGGTGCTTTTGTTTCCATTTTTCATCTGGGGAGGGAGGTGTGGGGCACAGAAGGAGGGAAGGGCGCTTGGCTGTCGTCTGCCTAGTGTGTCTGCAGGTACATTTGTCACCTGTTATGTTTACAGCCTTGCTTGCCAAGCCTGGTCTCCTGGGAGCAGGATTTCCAGAGCCCCAGACCCAGTGAAGTCAGAATCTCCGGCTTAGGGTTCAGGCACTTGAAGTTTTGAATCTCTGAGTGACTGTGACACATGGTTAAAAACAGTGAGTAAAATTGTACAAACTAGCAGGGTTCGAAGTGGTAAAAATAGACACAACAATGCACAGCAAGAAATAAATGTGTTTCACCAAGGCAGAAGAAGTGTGAGTGGGTGAGAAGCCTCTGCCCTGAACACATACTCCCTAAGCGTCTCATCAGGTCTGCACCACGGCGCTGAAGGCACTCCCGCACCAAGGTTGGCAGAGAGATACTGCTGAGCAGAATGTGGTTCCACGACTCATTTCCTGAGAAACCTGGAACCCCGAAAAACTGAAGAATGTTTTGAGAGCCACTTTATTTACCGTGTCATCTTCTTTCTCTTAGGCCTGTGTGTCTAGGGGAGTTACGGGGAGGGAGCGTGGTAGTGGCCATCAGAACCATAATTCCTTTGGCTGGCCCTGCAGTGGTCCTTAGCAATCTGTGTTCTATGTCCCTACATCTTATTCCAAACTGCATTTTGAGGCTTTTATAAAACCTCAAGTATTTCTTAAGTATAATGCTGGGTTTTCTTTCATACTGATCATGGTTATTTCATTCTTATTTTTACTTAAACTTACGTTTTTCAAATACCTCTGGATTGTACTTGACTCTGGTGGTATTTTAGGAAGTGTTGAACCTGTTTAACAGTTTTGTTAGGAATCAGTCAACTTATCTGCTAGATTCTCACATTTCTGAGTGTCCTTTTCTCTGCGCACGCGCGCACACACACACACACAAACACACATGCACACATGCACTGAACTGAAAGGGCAGATCCTGTGATGGCAAGGCCTGTTTAGTGTTGCTGGGGCCAGAGGACCTGCAGTGAGGACATAGTTCTGGAGAGAATGTAAGAAAGAAAATGAGGACCACTGTCTTGTGCAGTTCAAGCTTCAATAGCATGGAGACACCTTAACATTTCATACTTCTGGTTCTAACATGTTAAGATGCTACCATAGGCTATGGTTTTCCCTTTGGTAGTATCAATCTCTTGTACCTACAGTTTGTAAATATTCTATCATCTACTCCTTGGACACATCACTGAACTACCTAGAAATTTGATATGCCCATCTTCCTGTGTCTTTTAATGATCACACATGTCTCCAGTCAAATCGATGGTGTGGTCTCTGGGGTTTTCAATCTGATGGTCAGCCCTAAGGACCTGCCAGGGCGCTTGATGGATGCAGATGGGAGTTGTTCAAAAGGACCAATTGAAGAAATGCATACGGCATCTTAATGGTGTGAAAGTGCATCGTTTTTCCCATAACCTGGATATTTGAAGATTAGTATAGTTTGAGATTGTCATTTGTTCAGTGATTTTTAATATGTGTAGATCAGACACTTGCCCTGATATCTGGCGGGTGTTATGTGCAGTAGTCAGTGGAAGCCACAGAGACCACCCTGTCGCTGTGCAGTGCTGACGATCCTAGAAATATGGACATTTCTGCGGTTTATCTCTTCCTGTAGGAACATATTCTTGCCAAAAAAAGAGATTACTCATGTTTTCTTTTGGCTTCATCTTATTTATAATGATTTGATCCTTGATTATTATTTCATTGTTAAAATGGTGATTTTTTTTTCTATATATTGTCATAGTGCAGCTCCTACACTAATAATATCACTGTTAGCTGGAAAGCATAAAACATGTGCCACCCAGGGGCTGGAAAGGTGGCCCCCAGGATAAGAGCACTTGTTCTCTGGAACAGTACCTGGGTTTGATTTTTAGCATCTAAGTGCTGGCTCATAATCATTCATAATTGTGGTTATAGGGGATCTGATGCCCTCTCCTGACCTCATGAATACCAAGCATGCATGTGATGGCACAGATACACATGCAGACAAAACATTCATATGCATAAAGTCAAATAAGTCTTTAAAAATGTGTTGTGTAGCGGATGAGGGAGGAGAGGGTACTGTGTACATCAAAATTTTATTTTCGCTTATGATGAACTAAAAGTCCATAATAAAAAATTTTAACATCCACCAGGCAGTGGTGGCACTCGCCTTTAATCCCATGATTCAAGAGACAGAGACAGGGGGATCTCTGTGAGTTCAAGGCCAGCCCGATCTCCAGAGTGAGTCCCAAGACAGCCAGAGCTGTTACACAGAGAAACACTGACAGTGAAGTATATTCACATTTGATGTTGTTAATCTCTAGAACTTTCCATCTAGTAGGTCTCTTTAGCCATTAAACACTCTGGTTTCCTCTGCTCATGGCCTGGAAGCTAGGCTCAGCTTGTGTTTGAATACTTCAGTACATCCTTTGTGGTATCATCTGACTTTTGCCTTTTTTGCTTATTTAGCATATTTTATACTACCCTCTGTGGAACATTGCCATAATTTCTTTCTAAGCCTGGAGTTGGTTTTTTTTGTTGTTGGCATGTACATCTCTATTCGCCCTTCAGCTGGTGGACCCTGGGGTGCTTCCATGTCTAACCCTTTGGGAATGCTGTTGGTGTGAATTTGGGTGTGCATATTTCTTCAGGATTTTGTATTTAATCATTTTGGATATATCCCCAGAAGTAGGTCTGCTGTATCACACTGCTGTTCTGTTTTCCATTATCTGGATGAACTCGAACTTGGGCAGTTCCCACTGGTGAAGATGCACATTATAATTATACATACACAAACATACACACATACACATATGCTCATATGCACATACACACACACTCGCACATGCACAAGTGTGCACATATTTGCTGCTGGTACCTTTCAGACTTGAGATCTGTTAGGATAAAAAGTTGTAGATTCTACCCTTCTTCCCAGATGGTGTTAAAACTAAGATATTAATCTTATTGGGAAACTTTGCCCAACAGGTGAGCCGGCTCCTGATTTTGGGAGGGGCCAACGTGAACTACAGGACAGAAGTGTTAAATAACGCCCCCATCCTGTGCGTTCAGTCTCACCTTGGCCATGAGGAAGTTGTTACTCTACTTCTGGAATTTGGTGCCTGCCTGGATGGGATGTCGGAGAATGGCATGAACGCACTGTGCTATGCAGCTGCTGCAGGCCACATGAAGCTGGTGTGTCTGCTGACCAAGAAGGGAGCCAGGGTAAGCAGCAGCCTTCTTGCCATGGGATGTGACAGCAGGATGACTGGAGGTGGGGGTGGCGTGGGGGGGTTGTGTATCTTTCTGTCACTAATGAGATTGTCAGTCCCTGGGCCAGGCTTGGTGGATTTCAGCTTTGTCAAGTGAAGTGAGTTACGAGATTATAGAATCCATGTAGAAGAAGGTCAGGGGATCTTAGTGGAAGCCCTAGGAGAAAGGTGGCCATATGTGCCTAAGCTATTGGTCTGCTTGCTCTTGTACCAGGCAGATCCCTGGCCACTGAATTTATTCTGGACTCTAACGTGGCACTACAATTCTTTGGAAGATTTTTCAGAAGTTTATTTCTGTCACTGTGTGTGTGTGTGTATATATATGTGTGTACATGCGCTCTCATGCCATGCTGCACAGAGGAGTTCAGAAAACAGTGCACTGGCGGGAGTTGGTTTTCTCCTACTGTATGACTTCTGGGAATTGAACTTGGCAGGAAATGCCTTTCCCTGCTGATCCATCTTGCCAGCCCTGTTGGGAAGATTTTAAATGTTTACCTCACACCACCCCTTCCTCCCCCTTCTTGTCCTATTTCATTTTTATTTTATTTTCCTGATTCTTTTTAAACAATCCCATGAGTCCTCTGGTCCTTAGAAGTCATATGCTTGAGCTGTGGGAACTGCCTAAAATCTATTTTCTTTTTCCCACCTGGAACATTGGATCTTTGAGGCCTACATTTCTCATCTGTCTGTGGAATCCCAGGAATTGTGCCCTGACACCAGTACAAGCCCTCAGGGGGCCCTTTGCCATTACCATGAGATAACTGTCTGCCGGTTGACACTGTAGGGCAGGACTGCCAGGCTCCTGGATGAAGGGGGGTGGGGGAATATGCCATGCTCAGCACAAGCCTTCTTTAGCTTACTATTAGCATATATACAAATGAGCCTGTTGAGTAACCGTGGATAAAGCACTGCTAATCCTCTTTTGACTGTTAAATTAGGCTTATAGTAGGGACAGAAAATTTCTTTGTTTTCCTTTGCTTGTTTGTTTTTCTTGGAAGTCCAACATTTGGGATATCTGAATCTCAGCCCCGGTTTTGGGGTGCATGCCTTACTGCTCATGGTACATGCCCCAATTTCCGGATTCCAGCTGTCTCTTAGCTTTTCTTTGAGGCCAATGGTATGTGGTCTGTCACATCTAAAAGCCTGCAGGAAGAGGCTAGCTGTCATGTTGGGGACTCTTGCAGAGTCCCTGACTGATGAGGTAGCATGGCCCTAGGTTTGCAACATGTCAGAGCTGGACCCTGCCTCTTCTTCCATCCCAGGACTCCTGAGTGTAGATAAGGAATGCTGGGGCTGGGGGGGAATGCTTGCCTCTATCAGGCCTTTAGGAGGTATGCAGCACTCATGCATTTCTTCTGACTAGCTGGCATCTCCCAGCTTTGTGACTGTCATTTATCAGCCATTATGTCCCGGTTCATCTACCTGACCTTCTCCTTTCTGTCTTCCTTTATATCTGTGTTCTCTAGATCCTTTCCTTTCTTTGGCTCCCTGGTTCAGTGATCAAAAGTCTCAGAGCAGTCTGATATTACTTTATTTATCTAAGTACCCCATTGGGAAGCACAGGGCTTTGTCTGAGGGTTCAGTCTGTGCCTCTGTTAGAACCTGAGGCCTGGGTGAGTATTCTTAGGTTCAGTGCTGTTCAGAAAGACCAGCTGGAATGTGAACCCTTGTTCTTTTGTAGCAGCATGAGTTTGCTTATAACCTTTGGGGTAGTCATGTTCTCAGAGTAGAGAGAATGCTCACCTCAGCCTTTTCCTTGCTCCTGCTCCCCAGGTAGACCACTTGGATAAGAAGGGTCAGTGTGCCCTCGTCCACAGCGCGCTGCGGGGCCACAGTGACATTCTCCAGTACCTACTGAACTGTGAGTGGTCAGCGGGTCCTCCCCAGCCTGGCACGCTAAGGAAGAGCCAAGCCCTGCAGCAGGCACTGACAGCAGCCGCCAGCATGGGCCACAGCTCGGTGAGTGGGGCTGTGGGGTTGCTTTCTGAGAGATGACATCAGTTGTTTGGTTACAGCCTTGTAAGTTGAGAGCCATGGCAACCAAAGGAAACGGAGATCTCAAGAAGTAGCTGCTGACCTTGGCTAATGAAGGGATTTTAGGGATGCTATAGTCTTGCTAGGAATGAGGCCCATGGTCTCATGAGCATTTGATGAGCAGAGTGATTTCTCCTCCCTCAGGAGCTCAGCTGGCTGTTCACTGTTTCTCTTGTTCTTCCTTTTACCCTTTTGGTGTCTTCTTTGTCCTTATAACCTTCAGGAAATAATTACATGGAACTCTAATTTTAAATCATTCTTGGGTGTATGAGGAGTTTTTAGAAATAGAGCTTGGGTACATTGAGAGCCTGTGAGCATGCCCCTTATTCGAGTTTCCTACATTGAATGGGAGATTCAACACAGCATTTTTTTTCTGGTGGATGTCGCTAGCTTTAGGTTTGAAGATTCAGCTGTCCCCAGCTAGCCTGTCCTCTGCTGTGGCTGTGGATATAATGGCGTTTGATCCCACTTTGCTGTGTGTTTCTCACTCTCTGTTATCTTTAAACAGCTGCCAGTGTTTGCTAATATTCTTTTTCCAAAATGACTGAAATTTGAATGCCAGGCTGGCTGACTGGTATTTGGCACTTACAGATGATGGCAGACATACATTTAAGTATGCATTGCTGGCTGGCTAATATCTGACATGCATAATTGACAGTGTTAAATACACATTTCTGGAAATGTAGATATTTTTCTATTTTATCTGTCTTGGTGTTTTAAAAGAAGACCTCACATAGCCGAGTCTCTAGAACTCACAATCTTCTGACCTTTCCCTCCCAAGTGCTGGAATCATGGGCATGGGACACCATGCTCTACTTCTTTCTCCAACTGTCTGAAAGAGTGGCTCCACCCTGTCATCATTGGGAGGTCTGTGAGCACATGCATACCCACCCAGGACACACATGCCCCATGTTTGGAAGCCATCCCTTTAAACTTGTGTCCACCACTTAGGAGCTGGCCTGGAGAACCACTGAGCAGAAAAAAAAAAAAAAAAAAAAAAACCCTCAGCACCATCAATAACCATCTCAAGCAGAAAAGCAAGATTTCTTAGTTCGAAGTCCCAAAGAGGACTTTAATTTTCTCATGTCACCATAGCAAGTGGCCACACCTCAGCAGCTTAAACAGAGCATACCCTTAATCTTAACCCCCTGGGTGTCAGAATATAAATTTAACATGAGACAAGGCCATGTTTCTCTCTGAAGGAGAGCCTTTCCTGGATTTTCAAGCTTCTAGAGGTCACTGCTGTCCTTAGCTCAGACCTGCTTCTCCCAGCTTCAGAGTATACAAGCCTGCCTGCTGTCCCTGTTCCTTCTCTGGCCCAGATTCCTCCCGTCTGATCCTTATGGATCCTTGTGGTTGTACCCAGACAGTTCCACATAATCACTCCGTTTCAAGGTCTGTGATTTCTTCCTGCCAGTCAGGGGGCACCCACAGCTTCTGGGGATTAGGAGGAGACCCAGTCAGCAGACCGCAAACAATACAGATTGGGGACATGGAAAATGGCTTTGTCCTGTTTTCCTGTCATTCAGGATGATGCTGGCTCTGGTCCAGGGCACAGACACTTCATCTCAGCCCATGAGCAAGCTTTCCTGCCTCCAACTTGTGACCTGCTCTGCTCTTTGACAGGAAGATGCCCAGGAGGGAGAGAGTCAATACTGTCAGTAGAAAAATCATTTGGATAATACTAAAAGAAATTTTTTACTGTAACAAGTATATATCACCTTGTTTGCCGTCCTTGTGAAGAATGGACTAATGGCGATTTATGCAGCAGCTGCACTTTCTGTGATCCGCTGGGCCTTTGTTGATCACGTTGGCATATTTGGGTCATGTCGGAATTCATTAGAATTCTGAGTACCTGGTAATCCTGAGCAGGGTTGCTGAAATTCACCAAGATTGTTTTATTTTTTTAATTCTCCAAGTGAAAGTGTGGATAGCATATGAATTATGCTTGAAAATGGTTTTCATTATATTTTTCTCCACTTGTGCAGCACAAGATAATAATGGTTAAAAAACAACACTCTCTCCTTTGATATATGGGCTATAATAAGCACCTCTTGCTCTGAGAGCCCATTAAATCACCTTGTCACGTCTGACAGGTAGTCCAGTGCTTGCTGGGAATGGCAGAGGAACACGAAATCGAAGTCAATGGCACCGACACATTGTGGGGAGAAACAGGTAATTATGCTTCCACTGTTTGTATTTTGGGGCAGCTTGCGTGATGTCTCAGTCCCGCTGTGGCCGGATTGTCTTAAGAATGACTGGTGATGCATGTAGTCCTGTTTTTATTTTGTCACGAGGCATTTGGAGCTTAAAGCCTTTAAAAATTGCCAGATGAGTAGTAAAACTTCCCTGGAGGCAATAAAAGGGCCTCATTTGAGTTAGAGCAGCGATTACCATGCACTCGAGAAACATGAAATGGAAAGGACATTGGGTGAGCACATGTCCCAACCTACCCAATCCTTCTCTGATGTCTGCCAGGGGAACTACACAGCGGTCCCACTGTCAAGGGAATCAAAGGTGTTTCAGTAGGGAAGTATCATTTGCTCTGCCTTGTGGTATGAGGGTAGATCTCAGCTCTCATAGCTCCATATAAAATACTGAATGATGTCCAAAGTCCCTTTTCATTGGTCAGGGGAGAAGGTCTACAAGACTTAGTGAGTGTGGGGGGGAATTAATATTCAGTTTAATTAAGATATTGCTGTTTAAAAATTTCCATTCAACAGATGTGACCAAGATGCTTAATAAGTTTCCTGACTTTGTACATGATGCATATGATTGCCGTTTCTCTTGAACAGATCTGTTTCTAATGCTTCTACATTCTTTCCTAACAAAGCAGATGGTGGTGTGGAGGGTTTATTAACTAGCTCACACTCGGGAGAAGCCTCAGAGATTTTCCTGGTGGGAGTGCAGGCCTGCCCTTCAGAGCCACATGGCTCGCTCTGGGAAGCCACCATCAGCTAGCTTCTTATCTCTTGCTGTGGACTGAGGGAGGAGTGAGCCATTGCATGAGTCCAGATGGTGCGGTTCAGTCCTGAATTTCTGTCCCCTTCCCATTGAGAGTCTGCCAGTTGATTGCTGTCTAAGGAGACACTTGAGAAATTAAAGACTTCTCACTTAAAAGAAAAAAAAGGTAATATTTATTATCTCATGGATTGTGAGAGTCCGAAGTCTGGACTCAGCAGGGCTGGGTTCTCTTCAGGCTCTCACCTACCTGCAATCTAGGTCTTGGCTTGAGCTGAGCTCCCGTCAGGGGTTTACCAGCTTCTACACGGTTGTTGATAGGATTTATCTCCTTGCAGCTATACATGAGTCTGGTGAAAAGCCACAGAATTGTCTAGCCCTTCTCTTGAAAGGCCTGATGTGAAATCTTCAGTCTTTGGGACCTAGAAAGCAGTTCTTATAGTCACTAGTAATTTGGATGAGTTTAATCAGCCAAAAGATTTTGATTTCATCATTTTGGGGTCTCCTTTTTTTTTTTTTTTTTTGAGAACTTTATACAATATCTTGATCATATTCTCCTTCCCCATTTTTTTTTCAAGAATTCTCCCTCACCTCTCCAAAAATAAAACCATCTGCACACGTGCACACATGGAAGAACACACAAGCGCGCGCGCGCACACACACACACACAGAGCCCCTTTTGTGTTGGCCAGCTGCTCCTGAGTGTGAGACCCCCCTGTAGTTAGGTTGGTATACCCAGTCTCACTCCTTTGAAGAAGCTGAATTTCCCTCTTCTGGCAACTATCACTCGCAAATAACTTCTTGGCTAGGAGTGGGAACACACCCAACACACTGAGTCTGGGAGTCTCTTAAGTGGGGTTTGGGGTCAGGCTCACTATGGTTCTTGTCCCAGGGTCCAGTAGTTTGTGGATTAACTGAAGTTCTGGTTGGAACTCTGGGCTCAGACTCCAAGCAGTCCCAGATCTTTGAAGTTGAAGAGGTAGGTGGAAGGCAAGATGCTGGGAAGAGAACTGACCTGTTCTTGTTCTAGACATGCTTGGCTGGCCTAGAATTTATTATGAAGACCAAATTAGCCTCTAGCATCAGGCAGTCTTCCAAGAATTAAAAGTATAGGTGTGCATCACTGTGCCTAGCAGCCAACAGTTTTATTGAGATAGTTTTAAATTTTAATATTCAAAGTAAGAAAAAGTAAGGGCAGCTTTATGTCAGGCTTAGAGACCCACAGCACCTTTCTCGAAATTGTGTGTCGGTGAAACCATGGCATCATTGTTGATATTTCCTTCATACCTTTTAACTACTGTCTGCCCAAACCTTCCTGGCTTCCACAGCTGTCCATGTCAAGGGAAACAGCCTGAAACCTTTATAAGGTGTGATTTAGATGAGAACATCAGCAGATACCTTTGCTGACTGGAAGCTGAGGCCTATGTTTGGGATTTGGCCATTGGGTCTATTACCTGTCTCTAAATGTGGAAATGAGAGATGAGTTGGGGTAGTAAGCATCATTCTGACGTAGTGCATCCTGCAGTGGCACCGATTGCAGGAGCCACCGAGGCACAGCCTTTGTTACCAAGCTTCCTCCGTGTGTGTGGGGTACACTCGATCCTGGCTGGTCTTCAGTGTGTGTGGAGTACTGATTGGTCCTCATCACCGTAGGAATTCACAGCAGTTGAAAGTGGTTGCCTGGTCAGTAATGAGTTTGGTCCTCACTCCCCAGTGTTCTCAATAGTGCTTTGTATCCAAAGCATCGCAGAGTATGTTGACTACAGCATAGGCCGGGATCCCTGAGAGTGACTCTCGTGAAGAGTGTGGGAAGACAGAGGAACAACTGGGTTCTTTATGAGGAGAATACACTCATTATTTCTCCTGGAACCCTTGTATCTATTTACAAGTCTTCTCAGTGTAGATTTAGTTGTAAACAACTTGGCTTGAAGATGTTGGCGGGCTTATAAAGGCAGTTTCCACGTCTCTTTCAGGCTCACCTGCCTGTCTTGGAAGGGTGTGCTAGTTTCTGTGTGGTGTCTCTACCCTGTTTGTAGTACAGTATATTCTCTCACAAGAGTGAGATGCTCAGAGGTGGCGTCAGCTCCCATACAAAGTACTTTTCCACTGTCCCGTCAGGACAGACTTTTGTAGTCTTTATGTACTTTCTTCTACACAGGTACAAGTGTGGGCATCACGGCCCCTGTTTGAAGTGATGCCTGCTCTCAGCCAGGGAGACCTCATGGGGTAGGGTAGTCGGGAGGAGGCATGGTCCTATGCACTTTATGCATGAACATCACATCTCACTGCTGAAGGCCCATACACGTCGTCATGAAGGAGCTGGCATAGCAGGACAAGAACTTTATTACAGATTCTAAAGACATCCATCTACAGCTGTGTTTAGTCTGGGCACTGCAGCAAACCCACAGGTTTTAGAAAACTTGTAAGTGCCTGCTGATTTGAGGAGCAGAGGGCTTTACTTAGAAAAAAACTCCCTTTTCATGAGACTGTGCTTCTTGTCTGTTCACTGTTTAGAGACAAGTTCTTCAAAGTGAACTCTATAGTTGAAATAGCCCTGAGCTGCTGCCACCTCCCTTCCATCTCTCCTCTTGCCCTCCTCCCCCTCCTCCTCCTCTTCAGTGAAGAATAAGGAGGTGTGGCATGTTAGCATAAACTGCCCTGCCCTTGAGACTACCACTCTGTGACACCCACAGACTGTCAGGTGATGATGGTCCCAATGATGGTTGCCAATTCTGGGCAACCCGAAACGTGGCACGAGCCCATCAGATGCCTGGATTATCAGTCTCAGCATTCCATAGCCATGACGAGTCAGTCCTGGCTCCCACAAAGTCCCAACTGAAATGAGTTACTATTTCCATGTTGTGAATCAGCCCAAGCTGAAGTGACCAGGGACATTTAACTGGTGATCTAATGCTGTGCTGTGGGAATTGACACACCACGTTTCCAAACTCCAGGCTTCTGTCCCATGTAGGCCTGCACTTTGCTTCTGGCTGTTTAGCCCCCCTCTTCAAATAAATGAGAGCAAAGACTTCCCCACAGATCTCATTGACCTCAGTTTGATCTCCCTCCCCAGGACTGTTGAGCTGTTCTTTGAGGAGATGAAATGGGCTACACACTGTGAGCTTCCTAAGGGCTGGAATTCCCATGTTTCTTGCTTCCAGGTGACACCTGGCCTAGTGCTGTCTAGGGGAGTTTCTGGAGGAGTAGAGATCTTGCCACTGTGCTGTTAGCAGAGGAGTGGATGGTGTTGCTCTAATCAATGGCTCACATGTGGATATTGACAAAGTGAGGAGTGTGAAAGAAAAGGAAAAAATCCCTACAACTTCAAAGTATAGCATAGTCGGAAATGTCTGCCCTGCCAGAAGTTCTCAAATACCTGGCAAGTAATTGACCTGAGGCTTCATACTATAAACGCTCAGCCAGTAGCTCAAGCTTAATACTAACCAGCTCTTAAAACTTAAGTTAACCCAAAATTCTCATCTGTGTTTAGCCAAGTGTCTTGGTACCTTTTCTCACTGCAGCATTCTCAATCTTGCTTCCTCTGCATCTGGTTGGCATCTGCTTCTCTGCCTTTTCTCTTCCCAGAATTCTCCTAGTCTAGTCGCCCTGGCTGTACTTTATACCTGGCTACTGCCCAAACAGTGTTTTATTAAACCAGTACCAATGACAAGTCTTTATAGTGTGCAAGAGCATTATCCCACAGCAGTATGGGATATTCATTTTATAGAATTCTTTGGGAGAAATACTTGGTGGATGGGGCAAGGCAAGGAGCCAGTGATGTGATTTTGTTTAGTGGTAGTTCCATCCTGCCTGTCTTGTTGGATTCACAGCTGAATGATTGTGTGTGTGTGTGTGTGTGTGTGTGTGTGTGTGTGTGTGTGTGTCTATGGGGTTGAGTGGGGGGTGTTTGTGTCTGTGGGGGGCTGTGTGTATGGGTTTGTGTGTGTGACGCAGCTGCTGAGTATATTACTGTCTAGTGTAGTATAGACATGGCTCCTGCTCCATCTCCTCTCTCTTGTACTTACACAGTCGTCTTCTCCTGGGGCTTACCTATTCTCCAGCAAGCTTCCTCAGAGGCTCTTTGCCCTGGACTTTGAGAATATAGGAAGTTGGCTGTCTTTGAGGCCTGTCATTTCCTAATTTTGAAAAGAGGTACCCCACCATGTCTCATCCGAGTGAGTTAGTAAGGACTGAGATACATTGTGTTAAAGTGCCAAGTGTTTTGTTTTGAGTCTGTGCTAATTTTGTTGGTGAACTCTTACAAAAGGTCATTGCAATTAATTGGTTCCCATTGCCAAAGCTTCTAAAGATGCAAGCGTGATTTCCTGTTGTGCTGTTGCTGTTGTTGGTAAGCTAAGTTTTCTCCTCTGTAAGTAGGATGAGAGATTTGGGCTATGGTGTATGTGCACACATGTGTGTGTTTCCTAGTGGGTGGAAGAACATAAAATAGTTCCACTTAAAAGTTGGCTATTTCTAGGTGGAACCTAGGCACATCTGTCCCAAGTACTATGTCAAATAGGGTGCCCCATCTACAGGCCACCAGTCATAGTATACAGAGCTGAGAGTGTTTCATCCTTTAGGATTGAAATATCCCCCTCATCTCTGAACCCACTTTCCTTTCGTTGTATGGCTGTTGAACATTTATCTTAGGTGTATCGGGCCATGGAAATCTGTGTTTATTCATAGCTACCTCAGGACACAAACAACTGAGTACCTTATTATATTAGTTTATAAATGACTACTTGTTCATTTGAATTTTATCTTTGGTTTTTTGGTGGGTTGGGGGCTTTTGGTAAGAATTGATATTTTAAGCTTGCTGGGTTCAGTTTTGTCCTCACACATACAAGTTATGTGTGTGTATTTATAGATATACACATGTGTGTGTATATGTAAATATAAATGTATATACACACATATGTATATTCACCTTACTTATTTTAAAATGCTTTGGACCAGAAATATTTCAGATTTGTGGATTTTCCAGAATGTGCTATATTTGCATAATTGGTGATGTTCAGAGATCTAAAACTTGGAGCATTATGCTGGTATTTTTGAAGTTTTATGTTTTAGATTTAAGAATTCGGAACACTTACTCCATTAGTCATTCCCCTTAAAGCACAGGGCCAGGTGAGAGACAGGGAGAAAAGCACTTACCCAATACTTTCTGGGGTCTATGGAGACTGTGTGTGACACTAACCAAGAGATGTGTCACACCCTCCCTTCGTCACTGATACCCAAGGTGATATTCTGCACATGGCTGTCCAGCTCAGCTAATGCTCAGCTGTAAGGAAGAGAAGGGCAGACCATGAGACATGTCTTCATGGCTTTCATGAAGCAAAGCATGCCTTCAGCGTCTTGGCAGGTAGCTGGACCTATCTGAAGTGTGAGCATTCTCTCAGCACGCTTTAGGAGTGACAGATGTCCAAAGCTGTGGTCTTCATACAGATTTTTAGAGGAGCAAAGCACATACGAAATAGAATTGATGTCATCTGTACTTTAGGAAATTATGTTTAGGTTGAGTTTATGGGCTTTTTATAACACACATTATTCCCAAAGCATATTTGAAATAATATCAGAGTCGGGAAAGCAGGCATCCGGACTCAGATCCACGTAATGGCTCAGATGAGCATGCTACACAGTAGTACTAGTACACCCTGAGATGTTCTATTGATCTGGCCTCAGGAGCCCCGTGGCCAGAGTGAGAAGGGGACCCAGCCTTGGGAGACCATTCTTATTGTCCATGGGAGAAAGAGGGCATCCATAACCTGCACAGAACCGTTGTTCTGGTCTCCTAGAGACACCCACACGCAGTTGTCTGGTGAGTTCAGTGTCTTTAGAGTTGACTTCCTAGGAGCAGCAGAGAAAGAGCCAAGAACTCAGAGGGCAGCTAGGCTCCCACTTCTACATGGCCTTTAGCAAGTTGGTGAACTTTCTGGGCCTTTCTGTCCTCATTTGCAGCAGATAAGAATATACTTACCTCCCAGGAGTTGCTTATGTTTGAAATGGATTCATTGATATGCAAAGCCATGAAGCATTGCATAGAAAGCCCTTCACACGTGGCATAGTGTATCATTAAAATGGTTAGTGGGGCTAGAGAGATGAAATTTGGTTTATTACTCTATACTTTAGTAATATTAATTTATCATAACTCTAGCTGCATATAATAGCTCTCACATATCTGTGAGCTGCTGAGTCCAGCAGAATACCCCGGCAGGTTCTGTTTCTTCTCTGTAAGCACACTTCTCATTCACTCTAAGTGCACATTCGTGAGGCTAAAGGACTGAGCTACAGAAAGTTGTGCCTCTTACCCCAAGTCACAAAATGAATCCTCATGGAAGCCAGGAATTTTACCTGGCCGATCTCTGGATCCATGCTCTCCAACAAAACAGAAAGACGTTGGCTCAGGAGGGGGAATCCGTGAGTAATGGACCCGTGTTTGGCTCTTTAGCACTGTTGTAGAAGCTGGGTACAGTGACATGCACCTGTATACAGTGTGACCCCACCTAGTGCTTACAGATGGGGCAGGGAGGGTTCTGGAGGCTTTCTAGGCAGTCATTGTCACCAGGATGCTAAGCTCCAAACTCAGTGAGAAGCTCTGTCTCAAAAAATGAGACAATAGAGGTCAATACATTTAATGTTGACTTCTGGCTTCCACATGTACATGCACAGGCACACACAGAGAGACACGTGTATACATGCATACATACATGGGGAGGGATGGGTAATAAAGACTAAAACTTCCATGTACTCAGCAATTAGTCTTGAGACACAGCCTTAACTGCTACACAGTCTCATTTCCCTTAACCCACCAAATGAGTTCCCCTCGATGTAATTCTAGCCACTACAAATGGCTGTGGATTTGGAAGATTTGAAAAATTAAAAATGCAAAACAGACACTAACCTATTTTCTTAAGTATTTGTTCATTTACTTTTATTTATCTATATTGTGAAGTGCATCAGTTAAAAGCTTGGGGTAGCCCTGGCCTTATTCATAATGGCAAAAGCAGAGCCCTCCTTGGAGGGGCCTCTCGGGACTGTGCAGGGGGCTGCCTTTATCCCCTAGGGCCTGAAGCACTGCCTGATGATGCACATACAGGATTCTTTATTTTCCTGTTCTTTGTTTTCATTTTATGCTTTAAGTTGGTGAAGACGAGATCAAATATTAGCCCCAGCTTTGAGGGGGTGAATTTATAAATCTTTGAAAGTCTATTTTTGTGTCTAGTAGAAACCCTGGCCTTCCTTGATCACGGGCAAAAATTCCTAACAAAAACTAGGAAAATTGTAGTCCTGTTAGGGAACAATAGCACAGACATGTTGTCTTGCTTTGGGGGAAGACACCACTTTCATCCTGGGGCCTTTCTGAAACTTCCAGTGTGATAGCCCCATCTGAGTAGCAGGGTACCTCCTCCAAACAAAAAGTGTAAGGCCTGAAGCTCCATCACCCAGAGAGACCACCGGAGACAGAGATGTCTGAAATGCAACAGCGAGGTCTATTGTCAGCGTGATACAAGCCAGCAGGGAGCTGTTCCCTGTTCCTGCACTCACACAGGTGCAGTGCAAGGAAGAGCTGAGCATTTCAAGTTACACAAGCTTTTTATAGGCAAAAACCACAAGGCAGGGGTCAAGGGTACAGGGGTGCTGTGGATGAACTCATGCTCAGGGACTCCTAGACCCCACCCGGGTGGGGTGGCCATTTTACTGCCTTAGGGATGGATCATCCAGGTGTCCTTAGATAGTGCTTAGCTCATTCTTTCTTGGAACTGGGCAAGCCCCTGCCAGGAATGTGAAACTGAACTCTTTTTTACCTCTATAATACAAAATGGCTACTAGAATACAAAATGGGGCTTCTTGAGCTAAGTCTACTCTCTTCAGAAGGTGATTTTTAGTTTCATTTTACCTTTTAGATTGGTGCTTTTCAATCTGTGGGTCACGACCCTTGGTGTCAAGCAGTCCTTTTACAGAGGTCTCCTAGGATTATCGGAAAACACAGATATTTACATTACAATTCATAACAGCAGCAAAACTTGAGTTATGAAATAGCAACAGAATAGTTTTAGGATTAGGTTCACCACAGCATGAGAAACTGTATTAAAGGGTCACCGCATCAGGAAGATTGAGAAACAAACCACCGTTGTTGAGAAAATAGCAGAGAAATCCCCAACACTTTCTTACAGCCTTTGCTTTGGTTCTGTCCTTTACTATAGTGTGTGTGTCCTGAGCCCTGGTCACAGGGCAGGCATCATTATCCTTGTATATATATGGGAAAGGCCAGAAATACATGAAAATAAATTGCACAAATGAACACATATAGTCAAAAGTGAACTGTTCCGCTCATGGTGACCTTGGGGCCAGAGGGAGTGTACATAGCAGAGGGAGACTCTTGCTTTTAGCTTGCACTGGCTTTGGAGGTGAGTTTAGATTTTCCACATGTAATGTCTGAAAGACAGCCGTCCGGTATAGAGGCGTGGTCTTAGTCACCTTCTCTGCAAGTCTCCAGGTTGGTCTAAGAAGCAAAGGGGAATGTGCATCTCTGATTTGATCCTGAAGCTGAGCCACCCTGGGCCAGTGCAGTGACACACCCTTGTGTGTTTGAGTGACAGATCTGTTATAACATTTTATAAACAGCCCAGTTGATGAGATGACTGTGTTCCCAGCAAGTTGACATTAAGGGTTGTTTCTTTCTTTCTTTTTTAATCAAATCTTTGCCCAGAGAACTTCAGTATGTAAAAGATTCTGCCAAATGATCCATTTTATAGTGCAAGGAAGTGTTTCTTGGTGATGTTTTCAATAAGCTCAGATGCTTGAGTGTCAGTCAGGTTTTTCTTAAAATGAGCATCTGCTGTGATGAGTCCTGCTCATGCTCAGAAGGCAGCGCTGCTGAGGTGAAATTATTCAGGATTGTCAGAATAGGATATGTGCTTTTTTTTTTTTCCTCACAGTTTAATCACACAGATGATATCTTGTTAAGGGTGTGCCAAATAAAAGCACTTGTGTCTGACTAGCTTCAATACTGTTTGTGCACACGGATTGAGGGGTTCCCTTTCATAGGTCTTTGTATTTTTATGGCCAAAGGCAAAGCATCAGTACCCTCTTCTCCCTCCCTGATCTTGTTTCTTTCACACCCCGGCTTCCACTCCCTTTTTGTCTGGTCAAGCCCAGTTCCCTGACCCTCCTCAGAGCTGGGGCTGAGGTTGGCTTTCTCAGCAGAATGGTTGGAATTCCTGAGCTTGGTTTGCGTTTGTTTGCCATAGCCCTCCATGCTTCCGAATATGGGAATATTGGTATCCTCAAGTCCTGTGGCTGCTGAAACACGAGATGCATCTTCGCCTGGGGAGTTTGTGTGATGAAGTTAAAAATGCTCACTCTGGGTAGAAGAGAAAACCCGTATCCTGTTGTCTGTCATCAGCAGTGTCTCCTGAGAATTCCTACGTAGAGCCAGACCTGGCTTGAGCCTGAGCGAAGTGGACCTGTGCTGACAGGTTCCTAATCCCCACAGAAGAACTCAAGGAACAAACACACAGCAGATCGGGCTGTGGGGAAATAAGGTGGAGTCCAATCCTGTCATCAGGTCTGGTAGGGCATGCTTGTCAGCTTGTCAGCTGCTCTAAGCTGATCCACTTCCGGCTTTTCTGCCAGCTGGTGAAACATACAGACCCTATTTTTAGCTCAGGGCTGTCTGATGTGTTACTGTTGAAAGACACCAGTAGCAGCTGCAACATGAGTCCTGATTTAAAGGTCCCATTTTTCACAGGGACGAAGCTTCTTCACAAAATGAAAGAAGGCAGCATTTGGTGGATGGACCTCAGGACTCATCCAGCACAAGACTGGGCTCACTTCTTTCCACGGAGTCCTGTGTCTTTGTGTGCAAACACGTGTGTGTCCCCATGCGTCTTTTCATCCCTTCCTTCTCCTAGTTGGTACAGCTTGGGAAGGAGGAGGGTCCCTGAGTGAAGGAAAATTCCAGAACAACAGCTGCCACCAGGATCTTTCATGGCCCATTTGCAGGAATCCTGCTTAGATCAGTTCAGATAATATAAGAGAAGAAAATGATACAATCTTTATATGCTTTATAAGCTCTAGGGTAGGGGACAGATTCCTATAACAAAAGATATACTAATGGCAGCAGAGTACACCAAAGTTTCAGACCCTGTGAAGCCCAGGGCTTATGAAAGATGAGTGCTCACAGAGTCGGTTTAGATGTGGGCTTCTGCCTCAGCCTTTTGCACAGGCTGTGGACACACACGCAACATGGGCAAGGCAGGCAAGTGTGAACTTTGCATGGCTGCTTATCCAGAGATTCTGTCTGGCCCACCCTGGACAGAGCAGGTGCCTACCAAGGGAGAATTCCCATTGAGACGTCAGTTTCCCACACAAAGCGGGCAGCTCATCTGTACTCAGAGCTTCTTTGGGTATCTCAAAATAATCAATATAGCTTTTCTGCCAGAGGCAGATCTGGGTATGGCATATTATGATCTTCTACATTGCAAAGTACCCCAAGTAGTCATGAACCTCTCAACAGTAATGTGCATCACCACCGCTATCATTGTGACAGGAACAGACTGTATTGGGACTTCCCTGTAGCAAGGATGAGGACTGACTGAAGTCTCCTCTTCTGGTTTGGACCACCTTAGCACTGGTTTTGTGGGTGTGAGAGTCTTTCTTTACCCTCACCACCATGCATCAGATCATAAAACTGACTTGGGTGCTTATGTTTTGGTTCATAAGTTTGAATGTCTTCTCAGAGATAGGAGCCTGTTTGTGTCATGCACATGCATACACACACACACACACACACACACACACACACACACACACACACACACACGTAAGATTGTCTTTGATAAACTAAAGGAACATTCTGTAGATGCTCTTAGTCTCTGTCTTAGTCAGTGTTCTATTGCTGTGAAGAGAGACCATGACCACAGCAACTCTTATAAATTATAAAGGAAAGCATTTCATTTGGGCTGCCTTACAGTTCAGAGGGTAGTCCATTATCATCATGGCAGGAAGCATAGATGGCAGCATGTGGGCAGATCAGGTCCTGGACAAGTAACCCAGAGTTGTCCATTCAGATGCACAGGCAGCAGAAAAAGAAGAAAGGGCCACCAGGCCGGACTTGGGCTTTCGAAAACTTCACAGCCCATTTCCAGTGACATACTTCTTCCAACAAGGCCACACCTAATCCTTTCCCATACTGCCACTCTCTAGTGGTGAAGCATTCCGACCTGGGAGGCTCAGTGTGCGGTCCTTTGTTCCTTCTGCTAGAGTCTGTATTTCCTGCCTTGGTGTCAGCTCTGACTTTTCACAGGGACTGAGGCTAGCTCTAACACTTCAATCACACTTCCTGGAGCAGGGCTCTGCCACAGAGGCCAACATAAGCTGTTAGGATGTGCTGTGCTTTATAGAAAAGCTTCAGATTTTAGAACACCTTGATGCCAGTGATGCTAGCCCAGGAGTGCGCCTGGTCAGTCCTGAATAGGCTGCTGTCACCTGTTAATCTGGACCTCCTCCGGTCCCCTGGCTTGTTCTTCTGTGTCCTCTGCTACAAAAACAACCAAGAAACTTGAGGTCAGTCAGAACAGCGCCCCTTAAACACATTTTCCTAAAGAAATGTGCTGACCTATTTCCTGAGGTGAGTTCATAGCAAATGTGTGTCCCCACTGAGTGAGGAGGAACCTAAAAATAAGCGAGAATGGCCTGAGCAGGCTAGGCCTGCAAAGTGCTCCTCACCTGCCCAGCTGCTGGGGAAACGGGGCCATCCATGAGGGAGCTGCTGAAGGAGAGACAGTGCCCTGACTGTGAGGTCTACATTCATGCCTCAGGGACTTACCACCAGAAATACAGTGAGACCTGGCTTGTCTTTTTGGAAGGATGAGGGCTGTGTATTCCTGATGTCTTCTTGCACTTCAAATGCTTGGGGCCCCCAGAAAGTTCTTCCTGGTAATATGCTCCCTCCATTGTTTCTCCTTACTTCTTACTTTCTGAGCAGGCTGGGAACTCTGGTGATATCAGCAGGTGTCATGCCCAGATGTCTGGTCAGCAGAGTGAGTGAGTGAGTAAGTGTGTGTGTGTGTGTGTGTGTGTGTGTGTGTGTGTGTGTGTGTGTGTGAACCTGGAGTAGTTGTGAACAGCAGAGGGCAGAGGTTTAGGAACCATCCCTGATGGCATACTGTGTATAGAGGCTCCAGGAGAGGCAAGCGTTAGCCAGCCACATGCGAGGAGTCTGAAGAGACAGATGCAAGCAGGCACATGTGGAAAGCAGCCTTCCTGAGCACAGGCTTCTGAGATCCTCATTACCTCGTACCCAGCTCTGCTGAGGAGGCAGAGCATAGGGCCTAAAGGAGGGTCGGAGGTGCCCTCTTCGAGATGACTTTTGTAGTAGGGGGTTCTACTGTGTGTTCTTTGATATTCATTGAGGCCACTGAGATGTTGAGCTGTGTTTAGGTGTGGGAGCATGCATCTTTATAGATGTGTGAAGTTCTCACTGTGTGACGTTGTTCACTGGTGTTTCCCACTATGGATGGCACTGTGGGTAGTATCTGGCTTGAGGCCATGTGCAGACTGCTGCCACACAAGTGTACATTCACGAGGCCTGTTCCCAACCGCTGTCTGCTGCCATCATTCCCAGCGTTGAGTTCTTTTGGAAAAGGTCTCTTCTGTTTCCCCTCTTGGAGTCTGAGAGGCCTGCCCCTCTCACTCTTCACAGGAGTATTGCTATCTTCTGGAAGCTGGGAATTGAGAGACATTAAAAACAGAGTTTTCCAGGAAGGCATGGGGATGGCACCACAGCCATGCTTAGGCTCTTCCTTCCTTCTGAGGAGCCATCCATCCTGTGTGGCCCAGAACCAGGCTGTCACTTTGTCCTCGTGAAAGCCGTTATTCTAGCCTGGGTTGTCACCGACACCTGCTCTGTTGTCCTTTCTTAAATATAGTTCCTATGACAAAGCGGAAGCCAGGACATACATAGGTGAGTGGAGACATAATCAGGCATGTGGATGCTCTTTCCCATTGATTGTGCCCACCACTGTATAACACTAGTCTGTGATAAGTTGGCATCCACCCCAGCATCTGTCTTTTTGGTTAATAACATTGAATCTCACTTGTTGTTAAAGAGGTTTTATATTCCAGCATGGCAGGGATTTTGGGGTGGGCACTCTTGATTATCTCAGTAATTCTAATTTTAAAAAGATTTTAATGTTTGTTTATTGTGTCTGTGTGTGTGTCTTTGTGTGTGTGTCTACCACAGGAATGTAGGAGCCCATGGAGGCCAGGAAGAAACATTGAATCCTCTGGAGCTGGGGTTATGGGGTTTGTGAGCAGCTTAATATGGGTGCTAGGAACTGAACTGGGGTCCTCTAGGAGAGCAGGAAATGCTGTTCACCACTAAGTCATCTCTCCAGCCCCTCTAATTCTGTTGCATTGAACAGACTCTGACTTAAGGTGAAGAGGCCAGATTCAAGCATAACACTAGTCTATTTGTGAGATATATATATATATGTACTATGTTCTGTTTTTCTGCTGCTGAAGAAAACAAACCCCAAACTTAGTGGATCTGGGGTCTAATCAAAGCATGCTGGGGCCAGCTGATGTGTCTTTGCCCTCACAGCTCTAGAGATATAGTTTGACTGAAGTCCTACCTAGGACAGCTCATACAAGGCTGGCTCCGATGCCATTCACTGAGAATTTCCTGAGACAGTCAAGTACAGGCAGCCTCAATTTTGTTTCTGTTGCTCTCACTCAGCTACCCAGTCTTCCTCAGAGCATGGCAGCTGGCTTCCAGGAACAAGCATTCAAGGGCAGCACAAGTTGCCCATTTCCAGAGTCCCAGGCCCAGACATTAGCATAGTCCACTGTGCGCTGTTGATGATAGATTTGCCACCCAGGTTCAGAGGGGGAAAAGCACATGCACAGGCTGGAGTAAGTCTGGAGGGCCCTGGAGGCCCTGGGGGTCCTTGCTCTGCACCCCTTGACAGTCCCTTCCCCTCTCCCTCTTCCCCTAGCCCTGACTGCTGCTGCTGGAAGAGGAAAGCTGGAAGTCTGTGAGCTGCTGCTGGAACGTGGAGCTGCTGTGTCTCGGGCCAACAGGAGAGGGGTGCCCCCTCTGTTTTGTGCAGCCCGCCAGGGGCATTGGCAGGTACTTGGGGGCCTCTAAATGCTTCAGGAACAGTGAATGGGGGTGGGGTTCACTGTTCCGACCACCTGCAGCCCTTGAGGCTCTTTCCCATCCCTGGCCTCTCCAGCCATCACAACTGCTTCTCAGAGGCAAACATGACCAGCAAGAGCAATCAGTGAGGCACACTGCGCCCTGCCACAGATACACAGTCATCTCTTCAACTCCAGGAGGATTGGATTACCGAGGGCTGGGGAAAGATTCACCCTGGCATGTCTGCTGCTGTTACTTTTTTGTAGGCTGTTGGTACAACATATTTGAATAATAGCTGCCACAATGCTTCTTGGAAGAACCGTTCTTATGCTGCCTTTAATGCAAGGGAACAGGGTATCACCACTCCACGGCTGCTTCCTTTGCTTAAATACAGTGAGCACATCTCTCCCCACACTCGGTGCTGTGTTACACCTGCAGGGTGCACACAAACAGCCTCAAGACCACTTTAACTAACCCTCTGCCTGTCTTGGTGTCTCCTAGCTGACAGGGAAGGTGAAAGGGATTTGCTGGTGCAATATGGCACTCTATCACTCTAGCATTGTAGCAGGTGACATGCCCGGGTGACCTCTGGGCCGACCCAGTGGATAAAGGACTACATGGGGCTCCTGCCCGGGTTTCTGATTTTTCTCCCCAACCTTACTAGAATGAATGCATTGTGTTAAGCACATTGTTGATGCTAGGAATTCACTTGAGAAGCTTTGCTCAGGGTTGCCCTCTGAGGACAAGCCACCCACCCCCTAGTGCTACATGTTAGCAAAGCATGTAACTGAGGGTGCCGAGTCACCCTCCTGCCGAGACCCTTCTCCTCTAACTGTAGTTAGCTCCCTCTCCGTTTGTCCACAGACGGTGAATCTGAGGATGCTCACATCCCTTATAATAGCATGGTGTCTGCATTCAGTCTGTACATTGAATGCCATTGGCTGGTTAAATCCATTATTGTAGAGCTCCAGATACACAGGGCGCTCTGCTCCTCCACAGCGCCAGTTTGGAACCTTGATGGCAACTACTGGCCTCTTCCTATGCTGAGTTAACCCCACCTCCTCCCAGTGTGGCTGTCCTGCCATCACCTAATTGTGACTGGAGTAAATTCCTCTCAGTAATGTGAGTTTTCTATAGATAATAACTGGACACACTAAAAGAATATATAGAAAAAGATTTTGTTGGGACTGGAGAGATGGCTCAGAGGTTAAGAACACTGACTGTTCTTCCAGAGGACCTGAGTTTGATTCCCAGCAACCACATGGTGGCTCTCAACCATCTATAATGAGATTCGGTGCCCTCTTCTATATACGTAGGAAGGAAGGAAGGAAAGAAAGAAAGAAAGACAGACAGTAGAAAGATTGTTTGGGGCCCCATGTATCACACAACTGGCTGAGGGTGGGACCGTGGCTGTAAGTGAAATGGGGCTGATTCTCTTGTCTTCCTTCAGATTGTCAGATTGCTTTTGGAGCATGGCTGTGATGTGAACCTGAGTGACAAGCAGGGTCGGACACCTCTCATGGTGGCTGCCTGTGAAGGACACCTGAACACCGTGGAATTCCTCCTTTCAAAAGGTATGGTGTGCTGCAGTGGGCTGGCTACTTTTGTGGGAAGAACTACAGTAGACTCACCCGTACTTTTGGCTTCCCAATAAATCTTTGTCATGTGGATTTTCTAAGATGTGATTAACTTAATCAAAGTTTAACTTAAGGGCTAAGGATATGAACATCTAACAGTTCAGGTCAATATGTGGTCCCACATGCCATTGGCCCAGTCATTGTCTGGGCTTCCATTTTGGGAAATCTCTTTTTGGGAGACAAGTTTTCTCTGGCAGTAGCGATAGGAAAGTCTCATTCTTTAGGATCCATTTCTCTACAGTCGGATAGTAAGATTGGGAAACGCAGTATCTGTTTGGTACACCTTCATTTCTGCCAAGCAGTTATAAATGGATTCTTCTCTCAGGCGCTGCTCTCTCTTCCCTGGACAAAGAGGGCCTGTCAGCATTGAGCTGGGCGTGTCTGAAGGGTCACAGGGCCGTGGTCCAGTATCTGGTCGAAGAAGGAGCAGAAATAGATCAGACAGACAAAAATGGCCGTACTCCTCTGGACCTGGCCGCCTTCTATGGTGATGCAGAGACGGTGAGTTGACTTCCGGTGTGTGGGCCTTCCCCTGTGTACAGGGTTGGTCAGGTGGAGAGAGGTGTCTGGTCTGACCTGCAGGATCTGGGAAGCTGTCTCACAGTGGCCTCTGTGTAAGAACATACATGGTGTATGTGGTCTTTTCAATTGTTTATAACTGTGTTACGAGAAGGCTGTTAGTCAAGGTTTTGGTTTGTTTTTTTTTTTTAAATAATTTTTTTTTAACTTTATTTATTTATTTATTTATTTGCCTTGGTGTTTGCCTGGAACTGGAACTACAGACAGTTGTTAGCTGCCATGTGAGTGCTGGGAATCGAACCTGGGTCCTCTGGAAGAGCAGCCGGTGCTTTTAACCGCTGAGCCATCTCTCCAGCCCCTAGTCAAGGTTTTAATGCACTCATTAAAGCCTGAAAGTCCTACCCCTACCAACTGCAAATACTGCAGACATGGAGTTGAACATGTATGTCCCATTCATCGCATTATTTTTATCATATGCTGTATATAAATAAAATTGCTACGTAGGACATTCAGAAACCACTTTTCCTTAAAAAAATTACTCATTAGGAGAATAATTCATTTATAATATACTAATTGTTTTAATTATTTTTAGTTATAATTTTAATTTGTAAACTGAGAACCGGGAGATGTCTTCAGGAGAGATGCCAAGCTCTGTCAGGATGCACATTCCAGACCTGTGGGCCCCAGAGCAGCGCTGAGCTGCTGGGCTCGGCTTTCCTAGTCCCGCATGTCTGATGATGGATGGGTGAGAGAGACATGGCCCACTGGGGAGAGACAGGGATCTGCAGTCAGGATTTTATTTACATGTTCATCCATCATTAGAAATATCACTGGACATATAGCTTTTAAAAGACCCCGCTCTCAATCTTTATGGCTCTCTGCTCGGAAATGCAATTGCCAGATCATAGGGTAATCTTTTGGTGTTTTTAAAAGATAAGGTTTTACACAGCCCAGACTGGCCTCATGCTCCCTGTTGTAGCCAAGGTTAGCCTTGCACTTCGGAGCTTCCTGCCTCTACCTCCCAAATGCTCTTATAGCAGGGGTGCGGGGGCTGGAGAGATGGCTCAGAAGTTAAGAGCACTGACTGCTCTTCCAGAAGACCAGGGTTCAATTCCCAGCAACCGCATGGTGGCTCACATCCATCTACAATGACATCTGGTACCCTCTTCTGTGTACATAATAATAATAATAAAATAATAATAATAATAATAAAAGAGCGCTGATAGCAGGGGTGCACCACTGTGCTTGACATAATTCTGTTTTTGGCTTTCTAAGGACACCGTCCACCACTACACATCCCATTCCACAGCAGATGGGAGTTTGCATTTCCATCAGGGGATCCAGTGTTTTCACGGCATCCACGCCCTCCACTCTTTTAGAAGATAGTCCTATGAGTGTGGGTTGATAGCTCACCATGGCTTTGGTTTTCATTTTTCTAACAACTAGTGACTGACATCTATTTCACATGCTCACTGCTGTGTCTCCTCTTTGGAGAAATGTCTGTTTAAGTCCCTCACCCAGCTTGTTCTTTTCATATTCTAGATGGTAACTTCTCTACTGTCAGTTTGAATACACTGGGTTGGTAGAAATTATGTCCTGTTGAATAGACACTACCATTTAAACTGGACAAAGTTTCTAGAAAGGAAAGAATTTGGAGTGGTCGAAGTAGTTTTTTTCCCTTAGCACTTCCATATGGTGCACATCAGCTATTGCATCCTACCCAGCCTTTATACCATAACCGCAGACACATCATTTTCACAGCCCTAACAGTGCCATTTCTTCCTTAAACCCTAAAGTAAATGGCACTGGTCCATCTGGTTCCAGGCTGCTCAAGTCTGCCTGCTCTCCATGCTGTGTGTCTGGCGTTTGCCAGAGCTCACTGCAGAAGCCTCCTGGCTAGTTGCTTGTGAAAAGGTGACCATGAGTCTTGTCTGTGGCCTGAGAAGTGGGGTCAGACACAGATAGATCATGTACCTCGGCTCACACCTGTCTGTACCTGGCGGCTTACCTTCCTCATCCTCATCACTGACAGCAGAGAGATTCTAGCCGTGCACTGTGGCTCCTTTCCTTCACGTTCTATCAGTTTTATTTCCATCTGACCCCCAATGACCAGAGGACCCCCCACCCCCCCACCAGTGACTGTTCCTCAGGCTTGTGCTGTTCCTGGTGCCATAGGTGCTGTATCTGGTGGAGAAAGGAGCCGTGATCGAGCACGTGGACCACAGTGGGATGCGCCCCCTGGACAGAGCCATTGGTTGTCGGAACACTGCTGTAGTGGTCACCCTGCTTAGAAAAGGAGCCAAACTAGGTCAGTGAAGCCCGCAGCAGGGCCCCCCACAGAGGGGGCGCTTCCTGCTGGGGCCCCGTGTGTGTGTGTGTGTGTGTGTGTGTGTGTGTGTGTGTGTGTGTGTGTGTGTGTGTGTGTGTGTGTACTCTCCTTCCCTTCCTCCCTCCCGCCTCCCTTTCTGCACTGCTCTGTTTCATGTCTCATTTAATCCCAGTCATCCAGAAAACTGAAGTTGCTTTTGATTTTCTTTTCTTTAAAAATGACATTTTATTTGTGTGTGTGAATACCAGCTACACACAGAGATCAGAGGGCAGTTCATAGGACTTAATTCTTCCCTTCTGCCAAGTGGGTCCCAGGTCCCCAGCCTTGGAGGCAAATGCCTTCAACCACTGAGCCATCTTGCTGGCTTCTGGTTTATAACATTGTCTCTGGGTAGGCAGAAAGCAGAGGCTAGGTGAAAGGGGCAGCCTGGAATCATGCATGGCCTGGTAGCTGTACTGGGTGCTGCATTGAGTGAGGAACATGCCTTTGAGGGTGTCATTGCTTTTCTTGACTCCTTATCAGGGGAAGGCAAGCATCTTCTTTTTCACTGTTAGTTAGTAGAGCAATAATAAGGATAGCTAATGTGGGCAGTGATGGTTTTTCAACAGGGCATAATATAGTTGAGAAACTTAAAACTTGCTAGAGTCCTGCTGAGAACAGCCCAGCGCTGCCCTTGCCATGGGTTCCTGCAGCGGGTACTGTCTAGTGTGGGGGTTGCAGAAGGGAATTGCTTCCTCTGGGACAAGGAAGCACCCCTGACAGCATGTTTATTTTGCAGGAAATGCTGCTTGGGCGATGGCCACATCCAAACCTGATATTTTGATTATACTTTTACAGAAATTGATGGAGGAAGGAAATGTGATGTACAAGGTAAGTGGCTTCGTCTCTTTCTGTGCTGTTGTGGATTTGGGACCACCTCTTAGTTTGATATCGGATGTTGCAGCCATACATCAGTGTGGCAGTAACTCAGCAAGAATGGAAGTTCCCAAACATTCCAGCCTGACCTCTTGCCCAGGAGCCTGTTAATCTCAGAACAGCAGAATCTTAATGGGAAGGCACTTCTCTTTGTGTATGAGAACAATAGTTGGTGATGCTCAGACTTCCTGTCTGAAGCTTGTGTGAAGAACAGCCACTGCCAGGGCAGCAGGCATATCCCACAGGAAGGCCCCCTGACTTCCCAACCTTTCAAAGGTTTAAGCATGACACTGGACCTAGTCATAAGGTACACGGCAAAAGACAGCCAGGAACATTTATAGAAGGAAAGAACGTTTCGGGGGACAGGAGGATGCCTCGGAGGGTAAAGTTATTAGCCCCAACTTGGCAGCCTGACTCTGAATTCCAGTAAAGGAGAGAACCTCACCTCCGTGTGCATTCTGTGATGTGCATGTGCCTACACAATACAGATATATGCCAAATAAATAAATGCTTTTGAAAAGAAAATTCAAAAACAAAGAACCATCCAAGGCCTCACCCCAGCTTTCACTTTCCAGTTCTTAATTCTATAAATTCGGGGATTTTAAGTGTTTTTAGTGATCTTTTCATTGAATGTGGCCAAGTAATATGCTCTTATTTTTTCAAGAGGCAGCTATTTTTTTTCTCAGTTTCCTTCAGAAGTAGAAATAAAACCTACAGATTCATAAATAGGACTTTAAATTTTCCCAAATGAGCTGTCAGTTTAGATCCATGGAGGGTAGCCCTAGTAAATGCATGCAGCTTTGCAGGCTATGTGGACCAATCAGCCCACCGCTGGTACAGAGGTCGGCATGAGTTATATATATGCACAGGCAAGGTGGTGTGGTTGTGCCCCAGGAAAACTATAAATACATGCCTGTGACCACCACCTGCCTTAGGCCGGTGTGGAGACCATTTACATAGACTACTACACTCTCCAGACCTGTCATTAGGTAGAATTAAGATTATTGGGGGAGGGACAAGACTGGCTGACCCTTTTCACCACTGGGCAGCTTTATCTGCCGTGTTGTCCATTTATTTCCTTTTTGTTGTTTTTTTCATAGTAACAAATAACTCGGCATACAGCATGAGCCAGCAGGGTTCCCAGCTTGGAGTCGGTTGAAAATTGAGTTCAGGGTGTACATTGTTGTGGCTTTGAAGTGGTTTTAATATGGGTTCTGCTAGGTAATTATGTCAGAAATATCAAGCCATTTCCAACAGGCAGCAGCCCCTGCTGTGCCATGAGGCTGACTGAGCAAATGGATTTCTTTAGCCTTGAGAGGGGTGTGCTGTGGCTCTGATTTTTGAAGCCAATTCTTCAGTGCTTCTAAAAGAAAAATTATTATTCCACAGCAAGCTGCAGGTTTATCCACAAGGCACTATCTGCCTTAGAAACTACAGCATTTTTTTTCCATCAGATTTCTATTATACTTGAAATTAAAATATATTTCAGTGAGACATGGTTCTTGAAATAACACTGAAATTTTATGAGAGATGTTTTATGTGAGAATTTGATGGGTGAAAATGGAGAGTTAGTGATTTAGCATTTTCAGATGCTTTCTTCTTAAGCTGCCTTTTTTTTTTTTTTTTTTTTGCTCTGTGAGCACATATAAAGTTAGTGCAGCCTAACCATGATCAATTAGTCAATTCCTGCTTCCTACCAAGAGTCCTGCCCATTGGTCCTTCCCATGCACTGGTGATTTTTACATGAGGCTCTTCAGCATGGTGCTTCATCTTCGATTCCCTGGGAAAGGATAACTTTATGTGATTTTTTTTTTTTTTTTTTTTTTTTTTTGACTCCTAGAAAGGGAAGATGAAGGAGGCGGCTCAAAGGTACCAGTATGCCTTAAGAAAGTTCCCTCGGGAAGGATTCGGAGAAGACATGAGGCCATTCAATGAACTGAGAGTCTCCCTCTATCTCAATCTGTCTCGGTGCCGGAGGAAAACAAATGTAAGCCGGAAGCTGACGTTCTCACCCAGTTCTTTAGCAGCAGGTGAAGGCCATCCATCCCCTAGGCTCAATATGACTGGGGTGCTAGGACCTGTTGTTTTCATGGACCTCTTATTGGTCAAGTTCACAGCCACTGCCCACCTCCCAAATGCTGATGGGATGCACTTAGGTTGAATTTCCTTCACTCTGTGAAAGTGGCAAATGCAAGGTGTGCCCTCTCCCCAGCTGTGACACTACCATCAAGGTCAACAATCCAAGGCTTCCCCTCCCACATTCCACAAAAGATCAACCCTAATGGCTCTGATAGTCAACCTGCCTTGTAGCTCTTCTGTCTTCTCAGAGGGCTGGCTTAGTAAATGCTCAGTTTATAGCCGGTAGTGGTTAACTTGTATTTTGTAATGAGTAGATGTTTTGTAAGTTCTTCCTACTCATGTTTTAAACTTCATCCCCCTACCTGGTATCCCTCTGCTCTAGGGTCCACACCGCCTCCCCTGCTGAGAGAGCGGAAGGATGCTTGGGTGCACACAGACACCCACCAACCGCCACCTTTGCCATCTGTACCCTGTTGCCTCTGCTCTGCACCGGATTCTCAGCAATAGTCATGAGCTCTGATTATCTAACATTAATCGAGCAGATGGGAAAATGTGCCCTAACCCCCGGGACCAGCGCCCACCCAGGTCCCAGGGCTCTGTTGCCCTTAGAGCAGAGCCCCTAAGGGGGCAACCCCCTTTCTCAATGCTACTTCTGACTCGTGTGTTTAACTGTTGACCCCAGGACTTTGGCTTGGCAGAAGAATTTGCGTCAAAGGCTCTGGAATTGAAACCCAAGTCCTATGAAGCCTTTTATGCCCGGGCCAGAGCAAAAAGGAATAGCAGGTACTGTCTGGGGTTGCCCAGGTAACTACAGGGGTGTGGGTTTTTTGTTTGTTTGTTTGTTTTTGTTTTTTTTTCCCTTGGGAGGTCAAACCTGCTAGATGAATTTGAGGGTATTGCCTCCTTCATCAGGAATGTTACTCAGACAGTTTTTATTCCCTTTCGTAGAGACCAGAAGCTTCCAAGAGGCATTAGTGGATGTTACTGTAGTGCCTGACCTTTCATTTTCATGACATTCTGGTATCTTTCCTACCATATGCCAGCACAGAACACCTACTGAATTCTTGTTTCAATGAGAATGGCAAATAGGAGTTTCACAGGAGCAGAAGAGGGCTATGTCTGACCTCTGAAGTGGAAGGGGACATGATGAAGGCCATAGAAGAAAATGTGAGCAGGATTCTTGTACCCACTGTCTGAAGGTCTTTATGGATAGATCAGGGATGCTGAGTAAGAAAGCCCCAGGTTAGAGTGTAGCGCTGTACTTGGCCCAGCAACTCTGGGCTAACCGGGACTTGACCACCTCAGCAAGTACTTGAACCTCACTCTTTCCCCGTTGAGGACAGCTAGCATAAGGGCAGTTACTTTCAGAGCTTGCACTTTTGTGTCTTCTAATCACATCTTGTGCTTTTGTATGAAGGCAGTTCCTGGCAGCTCTGGCTGACTTGCAGGAGGCCGTGAAACTCTGTCCCACCAATCAGGAAATCAAGAGGCTTTTGGCCCGTGTTGAAGAAGAGTGTAAGCAACTCCAGAGGAACCAGCAGCAAAAACAGCAGGGTCCCCTGCCAGCTCCAGCCAATGACTCGGATAATGAAGAGGATGCACCAGCCTCTAGTTTAAAGGACCACTTCCCCATTGAGGAGGCAGAAGAGGAAGAAACCTCTTCACCCGAAGACTCCATTTCCCCGACTCACAGATCCCAGCCACCGCCATCTGCCCCTTCCCCTTATATCCGAAACCTTCAAGAGGGATTACAGTCCAAAGGCAGGCCACTGTCACCGCAGAGCAGGGCTGGAATCAGCAAGTCCCTGAGAGAGACTATTGCTCAGCCAGGCTTGGTTATGCAGCCTACCAAACAGGCACAGATCGTGAAGACCAACCAACACCTGGGTTCTGGGCAATCTAGCATGAGAAACAGTAGCACAAAGATGCCAGTCTCTTCCCAGAACCCTCCCCCAAGCCCGATGCCTGGTAGAGTATCCGCAGCCCCTGCCGGGAGCAGAACCCAGCATTTAGAGGGACCAGGTCCCTTCACTGCAGGAACTGGTTGTGGCCACTTTGGGGATCGGCTGGGGTCCAGCCAGAGCCTCCAGCTGCAGCGCAGTGAGAGCGGCACTGCATATCCTCTACCAAGCAAAATCAAAGCTGCTGAGCGGCTCTTGGCGCATGCGTCAGTGACTGTGGATGTAGCTCCTCCAAACCAGGGTGGACCAGTGAGCTGTAGCGATGCGCGACACCCGGCTTCACTCACTAGCTCGGGCTCATCTGGCTCTCCATCTAGCAGCATAAAGATGTCAAGTTCAACCAGTAGTTTGACTTCAAGCAGTAGTTTTTCAGATGGATTCAAGGTCCAAGGACCAGACTCACGAATCAAAGACAAAAGTACCAATCAGGTGCAGGGCGGCACCACTGAACACAGGCCCCGCAATACTCCATTCATGGGCATCATGGACAAGACTGCCAGGTTTCAGCAGCAGAGCAATCCTCCAAGTCGCTCCTGGCATTGCCAGGTGGGCGAGGGGCTACTAGCAAACACAGCCACTGCAGCTGGCCTGCAGTCTAGCTCCGAGAAGCCTACTCTCAAGCCTGGAGGCTACTGCAGCCAAGCCAAACCTTGTTCAGTTCCCGCCCTGAGCATGAGTGTCCACAATGGGACTCAGGTGAAGGAGCTGGAGGAGAGTAAGTGCCAAATCCCATCCCTCTGTCAAGACAACAGGATAACTAAGGGAGTTCCTCACCTGTACCAAGAAAACATCTCTAAGCAGCCCCCTCATGTCAGTACTGAAGCCCATAGGAGCCACCTCACTTCAGCGAAACCAAAGCGATCGTTCATAGAGTCAAATGTGTGAGCCTTAAGCGACCCGTGTGTAGAATCTGAAGTGCAGTCTGTTGGCTAGTGGTCTCAAATAATGTCTTTTTTTTTTTCATAATAAAAATTACATTCTAGCCATATTTTCCACCTCTTGGGTGGATCTGATGCCATTGACATGTTAAAAATATTAAAACTATAGTAAGTAGCTAGAAATCACTCGCAAACAGGAATACTAAACAAAACTGAAAACTACAGTCAGCTTCTACCTATCAATTTTAAAGGCTGCCAAGAAGACATTAACTGATGCTGTTCTCTTAGGAGATTATTTGGTTTGCTATGTACAAAAGCACATTTACTTAGAGAAGAAAAAAAATCCATTGGTAAAAGATTTTAATTCCTGACATAATACCTGAAAGTGTATTCTGGAAAAGATGGGGGAATGTTTAAGTTACAGATCCCTTTAGTCATACCCCAGTTCTTACATGTGTATAAAAATTACAAGCTGAGTGGTTTGTAGCTGGATATAAATGTGACTGTAAACAGCAGGTTTTTTCTGTAAGTAAAATATGAGCACATTCAAGTATCATTTTCATCATGGCAGTTATTCAAAGGGGGTCCAGCATTTACTTCCATGTTACGGTCTTTATGCAGAGTATTTTTATAGCCCCCCTTTTGGAAGTGTACTCCTGCTTCACAGTGTTGCTGGTACAGGGGAAATGGCTATCTAGAATTTTGATTGGTGACCAGAACAGATACGTATGTGCAAAAGTACCAAGCACTCTCATTGGTACCTACAAATTAGCTCTAACTGGTTCCAGAAGTGCTCTGGACAGGGATGGAAGTCCCCGAGACAAGCCTTTGATGTCCTCTAGGGACAATGTTTAAACAGGATCCTTGAGGTCTGGATGGTTGTTTTGTTCTCATTATACGGTCATTATCTCGTAGTCACGTTGTATATATAAATAGCTAGCCCAGTTTTATTCAGACTTGTAAATATAACTCAAAAGAAGACAAACATCAGAACCCTGCCATCTCTCTGCATGTTCTCTGTATGCTTCATCCAGGCTGGTTATTGCA